>BQNB010023696.1:0-61526 GCA_026074375.1 Tanacetum coccineum | reverse complement strand
ACTAGCAGTAGTAACTTTGTACTAGCAGTAGTAAACACTTAGCATATTTTCACTAGTAGTACTAATATTCACTAGCAGTAGTAACTTTGTACTAGCAGTACTAACTTTGTACTAGCAGTAGTAAACACTTAGCATATTTTCTTTGAAGTTCATGAGCAGCACTAAATCCAGCTGAGCAGCATTAACACAAACATGAGCAGCAGTAATTTAAATCCTAACAATCCTCCCCTAAACTTGATATTCTTCTTCAAAATCATCAAGTTTCTTCATTTAAAGCTTCATCAACACCAGGAGGATGCTTCCAAACACTTCTTTACTTCTTAAGCTGTTTCATGATGAATTTAAGAAGCTGATAAGCTATTTTACTTTCATAATCAATTATAAGCTTCTTTTCCAACATCATTGAAAGTGTAAGTGGTGCAAGTGGATACTTCTTCTCTACCAACATATAAATATGCACATGTTGCATCATCAAGGAATGTACTCCACAGGAGTAATACAACTTCCATTCCAACACTTTGTATCCTTGTTGATTCCTTCATACTTCATCTTCTACATGTAGTTCAAACATTGTTTTCAAATCACCCCATAACAATAAATCCAAGTCTTCCACTGGTCTTGTTGACTCATATTTAGCTTTTACCAACTTGTACAAATCTTCCCTGTCAAAACTTTTAAGCATTTGACTAAAGATCATGTACATTTAAGACTTTCCATCAGCTCTCATTATTTGATAATAGCTTTTTCTTCCTTCTTTATAAATCTTCCAGCCAACAATACTTGGAGACTTAACAGCCAAAGGTATAGCATCAATTGCTACTTTTTCCTTATCTGGAATGATTTTCATTAACTATTTAAGCTCTGCTGTTTCTTTGTCATCTTCCACCTTTTGCTTCTTTGCATTCTCTTGTATCAGCTCTGTTTCTGCTCTCTTTTCTTTGCCTTCCACCAACTCTGTTCTAAAGTCTTCAAATGTATTTACCCTTTCGAATGCTCTATCAAACATCTCTTAGATAGAATCAAACTCTTTCAACTTTAAATCTTTGAGTTTATATCCTTCCATGTTCTTTAGGTAAGTACGTATTATCTTTGTCTGTTGAGCTTTTGTTGGTGGTTTGTTTCTTTTCTCTTCTACTCTTTTAGCTGCAAAATGCTTTCTTCTTTTCTTTAAGAGTTGTTGAAATAATGTAGCCTTTTCTTCAATAGATAACTCTTCTTGTTCTTGTGCTTGCAATCTTTTAGCCAATTGATGATCAGCATCAACCTTTGCCTGTATATCATCCCATGTTTCAATCAAGGCAATATTGGCTTCTTTTTCTTTTTTAGCTTTCTCTCTTGCAAGTCTTTCTTCTTCATCAAATTTAGCTTATAATTTTAAAGAAGCTTCTTAATCAAGACTGATTAGATCTTTCTTCTTCATAGGCTTTACAGGTTCTATCAATATTCCTTTACCTATGTCCTGTGATTATTGTGAAGATAGTTGTAAAGATATTGTTATTGTAGATTCACCCAGCTGTTGTATAACAACCCTTTTCTCCTTAGGTTTTGTACTTTTTATTTCCATAAGTGCTTGAGCCAAAGTAATATCATCAATAGTTGTAATTGTAGCAGTAGTTGTTGTAGCAGCACTAACAGTTGTTACATCACCAGCAGTACTAACTACATTACCAGCAGCACTAACTTAAGCAGCATCAATAATTAACTTAGCAGATTTAATAACTTCAACTACTTCTTTAACAACATTAACTTCATTATTTACATCTTTAATAGCAACTTCTTGTTCTGCAAACAAAACACTTTCCGCACCTTCTAAACATTCACATCTAACAGCTCTTATCTTATAATTTTGAAACACTAACCAGGGTAATTTCTTCATATGCATCAGTAGCATCAATCATCCCCTGTTAAGAAACATCCTCACCTAAAATATCTTCATTATCAGAGGATTCTACCCTACCAGTCAAACCAACTTCGTATAATCTCTTCAGCTTATGAGTTCTTGACCTATTTTTCTTTTCAAGCTTCTTGACCCTCCTTTTCAAACTAGCAATCTCAATTATGTTGGTGGTCTTTATCATTCTCCAAATCACGATCCCTGTTTTGTAAGTGGTTACATTTGGCCATCAATCATCATGTTTAAGTCTATCTCATCACTTCAAAGTGTGTTACTTTTGCGAGCAGTGAATCATTTAAAAAGGGGGGGAAAATGGTTTTGTTTAGATACCTCTCAACCTAGTTTGAGCAATAGTATCCATCATGGATTCGTAGCACCTGGGACCACCACCTAAAGTAGTTCCTAGGTAACTAGATTCATTAGGTGTTGCCTTGGATTGGGTCTAATTGATGTTACCACTGTCCTGCTCTGCTTCTAAGCTAGAAGCAGTAGTGGCAGCCCTTACCAAACTGTCACCCAACTCCTTATGGACAGCCTCATCTATAACATTTTCAATAGGATCACTAGGCTGAGGTACCTGAGTGTCATTTCTTTTAGGCTTCCTAGGTTGTTGTGTCTTTTGAGGTTGAGTAGATGGTTGAATAAAGGTGGGTGTGTGATGGGGATCAGTTGGAATTGTTGAACCTTCACCCAATTGTGATTGGTTTTATACCACCATTGTTTGAAATAAAGGTGTTACTCTACCAGAAAAACCTTTGCCTACCCTTCTCATATTTCCAAAAATCTTTTTAGTGTGAGAGGGTGCAATATAAATTCTCTTATGAGTTGGCAGCCCATCAAGTTGTTGGTCCAAAAATACTTGTACAAACCTTGGATACATCAAAATTTGCCAAATAAATTATCCCAGTTTCTAATAATACTTTTCAAAAATGACTTTTGAAAAGTTAAATTTATGGTTTGTAGCTAAACAGATAATGGCAGATGCCATAGTACTACTAAACTCATTCCATGCAATAGTATTTGGAGTTAGACACTATAAAATAGTATGATTAGAAATTTCCATTGTGGGGAAAAGAATGGTTTATAAAAAGTTAGTTTTTGTGAAATTTTCTCATACCCCATCAATGTAAGTTGTTCTATACACATGTGACTGCTCACTCCCACCTCGAATAAGCTAAAGAGTAGAAATAGTAGAGTAATATAGGGTATGGATATTTTAACTTTCACCAATAGTAATAAACCAACAAAGCAGCTGAGACATGCATACATGTTTGTAATGACGAAATAGACCTGCACCCTCGATCACATCCTCATTCGCGTAAAACCCATAGTTAATGATTAGGAAATGGAAATAAATTGTTGTTAAATAAAAATTATGAAACAAATAGATTAATTCTAAAATACAAGTTGCTAGACACTTTTTCCTGGTCGTGTACCAGTTAAAAGACTCACAACTATTTGCAACGTCTTGATCATAGATAAAAAACAACCTAAGTTGGCGTTCCCGTAACGGTCAACTTCCCAATCATCCCATCTTTACATACTTTACAAGTTAAGTGGTGATATCTCTCACTTTATACAATACTTAAATCCTTCGATTGTATTCAATGAATAATCGATCCTCGTGTAATTCCTTCGGTAGTTGCGATACGATTATCTTCAAACTTTCAATCTCTTTTTTGTTGTGAGTTTTTCATAATTTTATTGATTATTTTTGCTAAACACTCATACTACGAAACTCGGTATAGTTTCACTATTCTTCACGATATAATAATTCTGGATAATTCCTTCGATAATTTCTTGTTCTTCGGACGTACCATTATTGCGTTGGTAGTAAAAAATTCAGGAGTTTTGATATAATATACATTCCATTTGCGATGTCGCAAATTTCTTCACCGTACCAAAGATAGAAAAATTTTGACACTAGTCTCGGGAAAAATACAAACTTTACACTTTAAGCAACTAGCACCATCTAAAATAAATCTTAATATGACAGTGTAGGCTTAGGTGTAAATGGTGTAACGAAACAAATAATTGATGTTTTCATAAAGGATTGGCTTACGGGTTGTTCTAGGGGCTATCTTACCTTAAGTGAGAGTAACCATAAGGTTTATACGGGGTAAAATAACCAGTGTAGTTATTTAATAAGCTAACATGTAAATGCGATTTGGGGTAATTCTAATATTTACCAATTTAAACAAGTTACTCCATCTAAAATCCATAGTACTTTCATACGGTCTCGAGTTGATATAACCAAGCCAAGTTTTACGTCTTTTACATCACCGGACACACTCCATATTTTGTGGATTTGGGTAATACATTTGGAAAGGATAAGGTAAAATATCCTCATGATATCTAAAAAGGGTTATGGGTGCGGGTTAGTGTATCAAGTAATTTCACCAAAAAGATGCTTGTATATTTTTTTAGATTTGATCATAATTGTTAAGCATTTTAGTATGGAAATTTAGGACAAGTATCGTCTAATTCCATCCCCCCACTTTAAATTATACAACGTCCTCGTTGTATAGATAAAACATTAAATACGGGAATTAAAAAGAATTAGAATGAGAAACTCCCCTGATATTTGCTCGGGTATATTCTCCATGTTGATTTATTTGGCAAGATTATGTTGAACTAACCACCTTGATGTTTCTAAGGTCTCCAACCTTCAAGATCTCTAGATTTGTAAATTCTCCATCAATATTTGTCGATTTTTTCTTTGCCTTCTAAGGTCATGATGTAAAATAGGAAAAACATGCATTCCTATCTTGGTATCTACGGTTAATTTAAACTAAACTAAACAAACTAAATACGAGTCAGTCTGGTGAATACGCCGTATCATGTGCATGAATACGCCGTATTGCCAGAACTAACAATAATGTTTTTAAAGTGCATAAAAAGTAAAGACTGATAACGTCCAGACAATCAATACGCCGTATGGTATGGAGCGGATACGCCGTATTGATGTCTGGGAAGACAGACTCGATAAAATTAAATAACATTCCGGGTTGTCTCCTGGGAAGCACTTTTGTTTACAGCGAAGTCTTTAAGTTAGACTTTTCTTCAGCTTCTCACTCGGTGCGCGTAACCATCCATCCTTCGTCCATCATCCGAAAGATTTCCTGGTAAGCTCGACACGCCTCTTCACTTGTGATTGTAAGATCGTTGTATTCATCTTCTTTTACGGCAACATATTCTTCTTCATCATTGAACGAATATTTGATCATCTTGTATCTTTTTATTTGGCAAACCGGCACCTCACGAGTTTTATCACCGTATAACTCATGCCTTTCATCATGAGTTTCATTCCCATATTCTTGTTCATCATAATCGTGGTAGTTAATCTCATGTCTTTTCCATCTTCTCCAACAATCATTGCATGATTCATCATCACTGATCAAACCTTCAATGATAGCTTTATTTCGTAAAGCTTCATCTTTTAGTTCGCTATCTTCTAGAGCCTCATACCATTCAAGGTCTTGGTAATGGAGCGAGTTTCCAATAACGTAAGCACGGGGCAAATTTCCTCCATTACAATAACAATCCTATCTATAACTACAGGTTGGCCATTTCCAAAACCCAGTTTTATAGTTGATAGGCTTGCAAGTATTTTGCTGGTTTTGTTCCTTTCCTCTTATTCCATTGTCAAGCCATGGACTTGTCATATACCTTATGGTACATTCTCGTTCCTTTCGTTGATCTATTCTGTCTTTATATATCTTCATAGGTTTAATACCCCTATATTATCCTATGTAAGGTTAAGTTCGTTCTACTTTGAGAGGTAAATTAAATTGATTTGAATTGCATGCAGAGTTGGTGTCTCATTAGTCAAAACATCAGTTTCAATCTTAAAAATTTCAGCGGTTTCTTCCTTATCACTCCAGTATTTTTCAAGATCAGAAGATTCATCATCAAATACCTCAATTTCATCACCGACTATTTTCAGTAATCCCACAAAGCTCCTTTGGTGAATATATCCATCGTTTTATAGTTTACAAACTTTGTAGCCAACCAACCTTCGAATCTTGGATTGCCTGGGTACTACGGGAGTGTTATTTCCCTTGATACGAGAAGGCGGGTAGTAATTTCCAAAAAAACTTAGCAGTTGAGTCAACCCAACAAGTGATTGATTCTTTAGTTTTATCAAACCATCTCCGTGCACCTCCAGCCAATAAGATTGGGAAAACAACAATTCTCAGTTTATCATGATCTACATTGGGTAATTTGATTGGGTCAATAATTTTTAGGTAGTATTCAATATTCTCAATTGTGTCTTTCCCATTTGTTCCACTAAAAGCATTGTTGTGCAGATCATCCAAGAATTTTCCTTTCAGCTCATAAGAATTTTTCCCGTTAACTGTAATACTTGTAATCCCGGAATAGTAACCTGCTTTGTCATTAGGCGCAAATACTTCCATGCTTGAATTCTTTCCCTTGTCCGCCATCACTTCTGCAAATCGATAGCTTGATAAAGTATGTCTGTGACAAAGGTAAAATATAGCAGGATTTGCTCATGAAGAAGATAGAAATTTTTAGCACGGAATCAATATGAAAACTAAGATTTGATTCTGTTCCAGATGATCGATACGTCGTATTCAACAGAAGTGAATACGCCGTATTAATCTTTTGAGTGAATACGTTGTATTGGACAGAAAGTTGGATACGCCGTATCCAATGGATGTGGATATGCTGTATCGAGTTATCTACCAGAACAGTGTATTGGGAAAACAATTAAATTAAACACACAAATATACAAGCAAACAATTAAACTAACAAATATACAAAAATATACAAGAATATTGATGTGTTTCAAAAGCTTTAAATTTATAATGACTAAAAATACCAATTTTATTATAGGGAAACACACGGGTAAAAGTATAACCCACGTATGTAGTATAATCTTTTTAGGTAAGACCATGTCGTTCCATAGGGATTTGAGTAGTGTTCAAATAATCAGAAAGAAAATAGACTTTAACAATTTTTTAAAGTAACTTTTGTTTTACCAGTGATAATAAAGATGATTCTAGTTAGTTGAAAATAATTTATAGTATTGGTAATATATTGACCTCGAAGATGGGACCTTAATTTATAAAAAGGATTTTCTCGTCAGAAAACATTTTCACAAACTAACTTAATTAACTCAAGACTTATATTTAGTTAACTAGACCAAATGTGTTACTCAAATAATCCAGTTACTAAATATATTCAAAGCTTATTGTGTTTCATTTTACGAAGTAGATTCTCGGCTCTTTATTAGATAAGCAATTTTCAGTATTTTTCTTAAATGTTTAATTCCTAGTTTTGTATTTTTAATCATTTATTTCTTGTTAAAAACTTTAAAAATCATAAAAATAAAAAAATAATCAAAAATAATAATTTTCTTTTTCTGAAAATTTTCTTTTATCATAATTTAGGTTTAGAAATTAAATTTGCATTCGTAGGGATTAAATTTGATGTAGATACTTAAATGTCGCGTTTTATTAATTCCCGTTTACGTTTTTGCGTTTTAATTTTTAATTGTTTTATATGTTTACGTGCTTTACATGTTTAATTCGTTTTTATTAGTAGAAATAAGAAATTAATTAAAAATCTTTTAAACCATTCAAAACGCGCGATCACGGACTTAACCGATTCTCAATTCACGCTTCATCGAGGGAAAACGACCCGGGAGGTTTTTGAGACAACTTTGGTTAAAAGTTGTTTCTTAAACCCGACAGAAAATACTTACTATACTATAATTGTTACATCCTTATATACTTATATTATATATAGTGTGTTTGGACGTGATTGGTTACTTTAGATGTAAACGCGTCATCAAAAACTATAGTTGGGAATTCAGTTTCGACATATCTGAGGTCGTGAATGTCTTCATCATACCAGATATTACCATACTTAGCAGTTTCCAGTTAAACACTTTTCTACGTTTTCGAGCCTTTTCTTCCTCAAGACTGATGTATTCTTCCATAGTTATGTTGGGGTCGTCCATTTTTAACCTGTAATAAATTCGCTAGAAAAGAAAACTGTCAAATAGCTTAATACGTCGTATTCAGTAAATTGAATACGTCGTATTGATGATAGAGTCGAATACGCTGTATTGGTTTGAAAAATTTATACGCCGTATCCAAAAAATTGAATACACCGTATTGAGTATTCGACTTAGAAAGTTACAGTAGACTGTAACAATGCAGAAAACATACAAACGCACAATACGCAAAAATATACAATGCAGAATTCAAACACACAAATATGCAAATTAATCTAAGCTAAACTAAACTAAACTAAAACACTAATAAATAAGAATTAAACAACTTCACTCCCTAACAACGGCGCCAAAAACTTGATTTGTCGTTGTGTGGTGTATATTTTTATAATTCAAGTTTTAAATTTATATTTTGCCGACTAAACCAAAAATAATACTTTAACGAACAGTGTACCCGGTCAGTGGTAGTTTCATGGTAAGTAAGGTGTCGATCACTAAGAGCGAGAGCGTTAACTTCTAATTCTATCAGTATTTTAGATATCTATGTTAGTACTAAATTAATCTAATTTATGTTAAACCTAAGTTAAACCTAAACTAATGATAAGGGGGTTTCAGCCTGAGAGACTGGCACAGGTTTGAGTATCTAACATAAGGTTTTGATGACAAGTAAAGCAATAGACATACACAAAAAGACAAACAAACGATAGAGGAGCGGTCGAACACTAATGTAAGAAAAACGTATCAGCCATGAATAATCTGATAAAACGCAGGTTTGTTTATTAGTGCAATGATTGACTTATCTCGAAGTGACATATCATTCCTAGACTTAGGCGGTACTTCTTTCTAAGACCTAGACATGCTAATTCTGTCACAATTAGATGCATCCGCATAAAGCATCCTAATGTTGATTATAATTCATCTAGAGGACAACACCGTGTATGTCGTACTAACTTTAGCTCATTGAGACTTTACCCACTTACTGCTTAATGGTGATTTGTAATAGATTGTAATCCACAATCCAAACTATACCAATGATCAGAACGTTATTAGTTAGTACTAAGCAACTACGTACTACGATACAACCAGTTCAATCGAGGCAAGCATGACGTTATTAGTGATCCTATTTGTTCCACATATACGCATCACTATATGGAGAGCTATCCCGGACTCTTAGCCTACGCCCAAACAACACCAAAGTTGCAGCGCATTAAATATGTAGGACTAGACCCAGTTGAATGATAGGTCGCATACTTAAGCACGTAAACGAATATAAATTGATAAACATAAACAACAATCAATGATAAATTAAGCAATCGAGATAAACAAACCAAACATTAGATCTTCATAAACATGTCTGATACCTAAAGGTATCAGCCGATAGTCATTGTAAATATACACACGGTTTGATATATGAACGATTAAAGTAAAGAAACCTTGATCGAATGTGTATTCGGTTGCGCGAAGATTACAAGAGTTTTCCTATGATCTTGAGGCTCTTTTCTGACCATCTATGCTCTTTTGATCGTCTTTTGGTCGACTTGGTGGTTTAGGGATTCACTTGCATGCCTAAAATTGACTTTTGGTTCGTCTATATATAAGGTCTGATAGTCGGTTCGATACGCCGTATCCATCAATGTGGGATATGGCGTATTGGGCTTTCTTGGAGTAAGGACCACATTTGATATCTTCCAGAATCTTCTTATATAATAAATCTTGGATACGGCGTATAGAAGTTCCTGGATACGGCGTATTGGGCTTTATGTCTTCGTGGTTTCTTGTGAAGTGTAGGCACGGATACGCCGTATCTTCTTGATGGATACGGTGTATTGGTCTTCAGAATAGTAATCTTCAAAATATCTTCATTTAAGCTCCAGAATGCGCGCCTTTTGCTATGCTTTGCCAATTACTCCATAATTCAGGCAATGGTCTTTTAATTCTTCCAAGTCTTGGATACGTCGTTATGGTTCTCATTAGAATAATACGGCGTATTGGCTGTCAGATTAGTAGACTTTCTCAAACTCTTCATTTAAGATCCAAAATGTGTGCCTTTTAGCATAACTTCACCAAGTACTCCATAATTACTGCAATTCTTAAATATAAACGATTAAGTAACAATTCTTTACAAATGGGATAAATAATGCTATAAAATAGACGTTATTTGATGTCATCAAATATCCCCCCACTTGAATCCTACTTGTCCTCAAGTAGCCTTTAGAAGTTTATTAAAAATGTATTCCCTCCTCTCCTTATTTCTCTCCTCCTTCATCTTCCTCCCTCCTTCTTCTCTTTTTCTCTCTCTCTATCTCTACCCTCTTCTCTTTTCTTCTTCCTCTTTTCTCTTTCTTTTTTCCTTCTCTTTTTTCTCTTCTCTCCCCTCATCCCTTTTCTTTTCCTCCCTCACTTCATTACTCCCCCTTCCTTCTCCTATCCCCCTCTTTCTACTTCTCCTTTCCCTCCTTTAAGCTTCTCCTCTTTCTATTTCTTTTCCTCCTTCTCTTTTTTTAAACTCTTCTTAACTCTATTTCCTCTCTCTCTTTCTTCTTCCCTCTCTCTCTCTCTTTTCTCCTCCCTCCATACTTTTCTCTCTCCTCTCCCTCCTATATTCCCTTCTTTTCTCTCCTTCTTTCCTCTTCTTACCTCCCCTCTTCTCCTTTCCTCTCCATTTTCTCTTTCCTCTCTTCCTACCTTTCCCTCCTCTCTCTTCTCTTTCCCTTCCCTCCTTCTCCCCATCATTCTCTCTTTTTTCTTTCCTCTCTTCTTCTCTTGCCTCTCTCTTCTTTTTTAAATTTCCTCTCCTCTCCTACTTACCTTTTCTTCTAAACCTCCTCCCTTATCTCCCCTTCTCTCTCCTTCTCGCCTTCTTTCTCTCCTTCTTTCTTTCTCCTTCCCTCCCCTCCTTCTTCCTTTTTCTCTCTTCTCTCCCTCCTCTCTTCTTTTCCCCTCTTCTCTATCTCTCTTTCCCTTTTTCCTACTCTCTTTCTTTCTTTTCCCTTAAAACGATCTCTCCCACTCTTCTTCTCTTTTTTCTCTCTTCCCTTTCCCCCCCTTCTCTCTACCCCTCTCTTTCCTCTTTCTTACTTTCCTCTTCCTTTTCCCTTTTTTATTTTTTTTCCTCTCCCTTTCTTAAGATCTTTCTTTTTTCCTTTTCCTCCTCCTCTTCTCTTCTTTTCTCTTCTCTCCCCTTCTCTTTTCTTCCTTTCTTTTTTAAAGCTATCTCTCCTTTTCTCTTCTCTTCTTCCTTTTACCCTTCTCCCTTTTTCCTCTCTTTCCCTCCTCTCTCCCCCCCTCCTTCCTCCTCTCCCTCTAACCCCCTCCTCCCTTTCTTCTTTCTCCTTCTCTTCTCCTCTCCTACTTCATCTACCCTCCCCCTTTCTCTTTCTCTTTTGTCTTACCTTTTCCTCTTCTCTTCTCTCTCTCCTTCTCCTCTCTCCTCTTCTCCTCTTACTTCTTCTTTTTTCCCCCTTAATCCCCCCTCCTTTTCCCTCCTTCCTTTCTACCTTCCTTCTCTCTCTCTTCTCTTATCTAATTATCTTCTTCCACCTTCTTTCAGATACTCTCCTCCTTTTCCCTTTTTTTCTCTCCTTTTCCTTCTTAACTCTTTCTCTCCTCTCTCCTCTTCTTCTCCCTCTTTCTTCCCTTTTCTTAACTTTCCCCCTCCTTTCCCCTTAACCCTCTCTTTTCTCCCCCCTCTTTCTTTCTCTTTTCCTTCTTTTTCTCCTTCCTCTCTCCCTTATTTCCTTTTTTCCCTTCCTTGCCCCCCCTTTCCTTTTCCTTCCCTCTCTTCTTATCCTCTCCTCTCCTTTTCCTTCTATCTCCTCTCCTCCTTAAAGATCTCTCTCTCTTTATCCTTTCCTCTTTACACTATCCTTTCTTCTCTTAACTTCTCCTTCCCTTCTCTCCTCTCTTTTCTCTTCTCCTTCCTCCCTTTATCTCTTCCTTTTTTTAACCTTCTTTCTTCCCTTATTTCCTCTTCTTCTTCCCTCCTCCTCTCATTTTTCTTCCTCTCTTCCTCTTCCCTTTTTTTCCTCTCTTCACTTTTTCTTCTTTTTTTTTTCTCTTCTTCCCCTCTTTCCTTTATCCTTTTCTCCCCCTTTCTTCCTCCTTCCTTCCTTCTCCTAAAGCTCTTTCTTCCTTCTCCTTCCTACTCTCTCTCTCTCTTCTTCCCTCTCTCTCTCCTTTCTCTCTCTTTCTCTTCCTCCTCCCCCCTCTCCTTTCTCCCTATCTCTTCTTCTTTCCTATCTCCCTTCTTTCTTCCCTCCCTCTCTCTCCTTAAACTCTCCTCTTCCCTTCTTAATCCTCTCCTCTCCTTCTCTTTTCTCTTTTTTCTCCCCCTCCTCCCTTTTTTTTCCTCCTACTCTCCTTCCCCTCTTCTCTTCTCCTCTCTCTTCTTACCCTCTTTTTCTACTTCCTTCTCCTCTTCTTCCCCTACCCTTCTCTCCCTTTTTTCCTCCCCCCCTCCCCTTTTTCTCTTCCTTTTCTTCTCCTTTCCTTTTTCTTTTCTCTTCTACTCTTCTTCTTCCCCTCCTCTCTCTCTCTTCTCCCTTCCTACTTATTACTTCTCCTCTTCTTCTCTCTCTTTTTCTCTTTTTCCCTCCTCTCCTTCTCCTCTTCTTTTCCTCTTCTCTCTCTTCTTCTCTCTTCTCTTCCTCCTGTCCCTACCTTTCTTCCTTTCCCCTTCTCTCTCTACCTTTCTTCTTCTCCCTTTCTATTCTCCCTTCTCTTTTCCTTCTTCCTCCTTTTCTTCTCGTCTTCTTCTCCTCTCTTCCTTCCCTCTCCCTTTTCCCCTCTCCTCCCTCTCTCTTCCCCTTCTCTCTTTTTACTAACTCTCTTTTCTCTTATCTTCCCCCTTTCTTCTTTAAACCTTTCACTTATTTTCCCCCTACCCTCTTCTCTCTCTTTCCCTCATAATCCCCTCCTCTTCCTCCTCTTCTTTCCTCTTTCTCTCTTCCTCTTTCTCTTTCTCCTCCTTTTCTTTTCTATCCTCCCTCTTTCTTTCCTCTCCTTCTCTCTTCTCTCCATCTCTCTCTCCCAATTCTTCCTCTCTCCCCTTCTTCTCCTCTCTCCTTCCCTAACTCTTTTCCCTTCTAAATTTCTTTCTCCTACTCTTCTCACCTTAACCATTTTTCTATCCTTTCCCTCCCCTCTCTTTTACTTTCCTCTCTCTCTCTTCCTCTTTCCTTCTTCCTCCCTTCTCCTACTCCTTCTCTACTTCTCATTTCTCTCCTACTTTCCTTCTTCTTTTCCCTCTCTTTTTCCCTTCTCCCTCTCTCTTCCTTTTCCTTTCTATCTCTCTCTCCTCTCCCTCTTCCTTCCTCTCCTTTCTCTTTTTCCTTTCCCTTCCCCCTTTCCTTTATATTTTCTTTTTTCTCTCCCTTATCTTTCAACTCTCTTACCTCTTAACTCTTCCACTCTCTTCCTCTTACTCTTTCCCTTCTCTCCTATCTCCTACTCTTCCCCTCCCCTACTTTCTTCTCTCCTCCTTTCCTTTTCTTCCTCTTCCCTCTCCCTCCTTCATCCTAACTTTCCTCTCTTCTTGCTTTCCTCTTCTTTTCTTTACTACCTCTATCCTCTTCTTCTTCCCCTCTTCTTTCCTCTCTCCTCTCCTTACTCTTCTTCTCCTCCTCCTCTTTCTCCTTCCTTTTCTCCTCTCCTTCCCTCCTCTCTTCTCTTACCACTCCCTCTACTCCTCTCTTCCTTCTCTCCTTCTACTTCTCCTTTCCTTTCCCTCCTCCCCTCTATCCTCTTTTTCTTCCTCTCCTCTTTTCTTCTCTTCCTCTTCCTTCCTCATCTCTTTCTCCTTCTAATTCTCTTTTCTTCTTCCTTACCTTATTTCTCCTTCTCTTTCTCCTCTCTTCCTTCCTTTCTCTTCCTCTCTACTCTCCCCTACCTCTTTTTCCTTACTTCTTCTTCTTCCTTTCCTCTCTCCTTCTTCCTTCCTCCTTTCTCCTCTCCATTCTCCCTCTCTTTTACTCTTAATTCCCCTCTCTTTTTCTCTTTCTCCTTTCTTTCCTCCCCTATTACTCCTTCCTATCTCTTCTAACCTCTCTTTTTCTCCTCTTTCCTACTTCTCTCCCCCCTTCTCCTCTCTTTTCTTCTTAACCTCCCCCTCCTCTTACTCTCCCTTTTTTTATCTTCCCCTCTTCCTTCCTCTCTCCTCTCTCTCTTCCTTTATTTCTCTTTTATACTACTCTTTTTAACTTCTTTCTTTTCTCTTTCTCTTCCTCCTTCTCTTCTCTCCTTTATTTTCCCCTCTCTTTCTCTCTTAATTTCCTTCTCTCTTTTTTACTTACCTTCCTCTTCTCTCTTCTCTTCTCTTTCTCCTTTTCCTCCCTTATCCTCTCTCCTTCTATTTTCTTCCCTTTCTTCCTCCCTTTCTCTTACCTATCTCCTCTTTTCTTTCCCCCTCTTTCTCCTCCCTTTCCTCTCTCTCCTCTTCTTCTATCTCTTAATTATCTCCCCTAAGCTTTCTTTCCTCTCCCTCTATCCTCTTCCCTCCTTTTTTTTCTCTCTTCCTTATTTTCTTCTCTCTCTTTCTTTTTCTCTTCTTCTCCTTCCCTTCCTTCCCTCTCCTTCCCCTTCCTTTCTTCTTCTTCTTTCTTCCTACTTCTTCTTCTCCCCTCTCCTAAATCTCTCCCCCTCCTACTCCTCCTCCTTCTTCCTTCTCTACTTTCTCTCCTCTTTTTTCTCCCTCCTTCTCCCTCTTTCTTTTTTTCTTCCTCTTAACTATTACTCTTTCTACTCCTCTTCTCTTTCCTCTCTTATTTCTCTTTCTTTTATTTCCTTTCTCTTCCCTCTCCTTTCTCTTCCCTCCT
The DNA here is from genome assembly GCA_026074375.1 of Tanacetum coccineum. NCBI lineage: Eukaryota > Viridiplantae > Streptophyta > Magnoliopsida > Asterales > Asteraceae > Tanacetum > Tanacetum coccineum. The sequence goes on along the minus strand of BQNB010023696.1, from coordinate 46,840 downwards.
CCCTTCCTTTCCTCTTCTAACCTAAAGTACTTCTTCTTTCCTTTCTTTTCCCTCTCCCTTCCTTCTCTTTCTACTAACTTCTTCTTTATTTCCCTTTCTATCCTTCCCTTCTCTTAATTTCTTCTTCTCTTTCCCTTTCTTTCTCCTTTTTTTTCTCTTCTAACTCCTTTTCTTAAACCCCTTCTTTCCTCTTTTCTTCCTTTCTTTCTCCTATCCTACTTCTTCTCCCTCTTCTCTCTCCTCTTTTCCTTCTAATCTTTCTCCTCTACTTTCTAACTCTCTCACTTCTCTTCCCCCTCTTTCTTATTTTTCTTCTCTCCATTTCTTCCTTCTTTTTTCCTCTTTCTCTCTCCTTACTTTCTCTCCTCTTCTTTTTCTTCCTTCTTTGCTTTCTCTTCCTATCCCTTTTCTCTTTTTCTCTCCCCTACTTTTCTCTTCTCTTCTCCCCTTCCCTTTCTCTCTTCTCTTCCCATAATCCTCTTCTTCTTCTTCTCCTCTTCTTCCTTCTCTCTCCTTCTCCTTTAACTTCTCCTCTCCTCTCTCCTTCTTTTCTCCTTCTTCCCTCTTTAATCCTCTTAAATCTTTCCCTCTTCTTCTTCTTTCTTCTCCTTCATCTTTCCTCTTAACTCCCTCCCTCTTCTTCCTCTCCTTTCATCCTCTTTCCTTTTCTTTTCCTCTCCTCCTCTCTCTCCTCTACTTCTCCCCTCTCTCTTTCCTTTCTTCTCCTTCATTCCCTCTTTTCTTCTTCCTCTCTATCTTCTTCCTCCTTTCTCATTCTCCCCTTTCCTAATCTTTTTTAAAGATCTTCTCTCTCTTTCCTTTTACTTCCTCTTTTTCTCCTATTCTCACTTCCTTCCTTTCCCCCTTCCCTTCTTTCCTCTTTACTTTCTCTTTTCTCTTTCCTCTTCCTCCTTACTCATTTTCTCTTTTTTCTTATCTTCTCCTTCCCTCTTTTCTCCCTCCTTCTCTCTCTTTCCTCTTCTCCCCCCCTCTCCTCCTTCTCTTCCTTCTCTTCTTTTACTTACCTTTTTTTCTCTTCCTTTCTTTCTCTCTTTTTCCTTTCTCCTTCTTTCTCCCCTTCTCTTCCTCTCTCTTTTCTCCTTTCTTTTTTCTATTACTTCTTCCTCCCTTTTCTCTTTTTTCTCCTCTAAATTTCTCTCTTTTTCTCTAATTCCTCCTCCCCCTTTTTCCTCTTTCTTCTAACTCTCCCTCTCCTTAACTCCTCCTTTTTCCTTTCTATCTTCCTTTTTCTATCCTTCTTCCTTTCGTCTCTTTTTTCTGCCCTTCTTTCTTCTTTCTTTTTCCCCCTTCTTCTTTTTTCACCCCCTTTCCCTTCTTTCCTAACTCTCCTCTTCTCTTCCCTTTCCTATCTTTCTTCTACTCCTTAACTTCCTACCTCTTTTCTTTTTCTCCTTAACCTCCTCTCTTCTCCTTTCCTCTCCTTCTATATATCATCTACCTTTCCTTCCTCTCTCCTTCCTCTTCCTAAAGCTTCTTCTTTTTCTTTTCCTTCTTTTCCTCCTTCTCTTTCTTTTCCTCTTTTTCCCCCTTCTTATCTCTCTCCCCTCTCTTACATCTCTTCTCTTATCTCTTCTTCCTTCCCCTCTCTCTCTTTCTCTCCTTTTCTCTTCTTCCCTTTTCTCCTTCCTCTTCTAAAGTCCCTTCCTCCTCTCCCCTCTCCTCTTCACCTTTTCTCCTATTCCCTCTATTCCTCCTTCTCTTTCTTCCTATTTTCTCTTTAACACCTTCCTCTTTTCTTCCTCTCCTTACCCCTCTCTTTTCCCTTTCCTTTCCTCCTTTAACCCTTCTAAAGCTTCTTCTTTTTCTCTTTCTCCCCCTTTCCTTCCTCCTCCTCTTCCCTCACCCCTCTCCTTCTCCTCTCTCCTTTCTTCTTTCTTCTTTTCTCTCTCTTTCCCCTCCTTTCTTCTTTCCTTACGTTTCTCTTCTAATCTCTTTCTCTCCTCTACCATTTTTCTCCTTTAACTTCTCTTCTTCCCCTCTTATATTAATTCCACTTTCCTATTTTTTTTTTTTCTTCTTACCTTACCCCCATCCTCTCTTCTTCTTCTCTCTTTCCTCTCCCCTACTCCTTTAACCCTCTCTTAACTCTTTTCCCTTACCTCTCTCTTCCCCTCCTCCCTTACCTCTACCTTCTATATCTCTTATTTACCCTTCTTCTCTACCCTCTTTTTTTTCTTCCCTCTTCCTTTCCTTCCTTTTCCTCTTTCTCTTATTTCTTTTTTCTCTTTCCCCTCCCTTCCTTTCTTTCTTACTACTTTCTCCTCCTTCTCCTTCTTTTCTTCTCTTTACTTCTTCCTCCCTCCCTCCTTTCCCTCTCTTTCTCTTCCCTCTCCTTCTCCATCACTCCTCTCTTCCTCCTTCTTTTTTTCCTAACCTCTCCTTTTTTCTTTCTTTCTCTAACTTCCCTCTTCTCTCTTCTTTCTCCTCCTATTTTTCTTCTTATCTAACCCCCTCTCCTTCTCTTCTTTTTCTAACTCCCTCCTCCTCCTCTTTCTCTTCTCCCCTTCTTATACTTCCTCTTCTACTCCCTTCTTTCTCTTCCCCTTCTCTCTTCTTTTTTCCCTCTTCTTTCCCTCTACTTCTCCCTTCCTTCTCTCCCTCCTTTTCCTCCTCTCTTCCCTTTATCTCTCTACCTTTTTTACCCTCCTCCTCTCTCTTCTCTTCTCCTTAACTTTTTTTCCTTCCTTCATTACTTTCACCTACCTCTCTAACCCCTCTCCTCCTTCTCTCTTTCTTTTCTTTCCTCCCTCTCCTCTTTCTTCCTCTCTCTCCCATTCCTCTTTCCTCTCTTATTCTCCTTTCCACTAACATGTTTCTTTCTTACTCTACTAAGTTCTCTCTTCCTCTCTCTCTTCTCCTCTAACCTTTACCTCCTTCTAACTTTCTTCCTACTCCTCTATTCCCTTAAAATCTTCTCCCCTTCCTTACTTCTACCTTCTCTTTTCTTCTTACCTCTCTCTTTCCTTCCTTCCCTCTTCTTTTCCTCCTTTCCTATCTTCTTCCCTTTCTACTCTTCTTCTCTAACTCCTCCTCCTTTTTTCTTTCTCCTTTCTACCTTCATCTTCTCACCCTCCCTCTCTTCTTCCCCTACTTTCTCTCTTTTATTCCTACTTTCTCTTCTCCTAAATCCTCTCTTCTTTTCATCTTTTCCCTTCTCTTCTTTCTCTACTCCTTCTTTCTCTTCTTCTTCTTCATCCCTACCCTCTCCCTCTTTCTTCCTTCCTTATTTATTCTTCTTCCTTCTTCTCCCTAAATTATCTCCCCCCTTCCTTCTACTCTTCTCTTCTTCTCCTCCCTTCTTATCTCTCTTCTTACTCTCTTTCCCTTCTCTTCCCTCCTTCTCTTTTTCCCTCCCTCTTCTTCTTTCTTCTTCCCCCCTCTTTTCTTATTCTCTCCTTCTTTTCCCTTACTCTTTCTTCTCCTCTCCCTTCTCCTCTTTCCCTTATTCTTAACTCCCTCCTCTCCCCTCATCTCTTCCTTTTTCTACCTCCTTCTTCCTTCTTTTTAAAGATTCTTCTTTTCCTTCTTCCTTCTCTAACCCCTCTTTCTCCTCTTTCCCTCTCCTTTATCCTTCTTCTCCCTCCCTCCCTCCTTTATCCTTCTCCTTTCTTTTCTCTTTCTTCTCTCTCCCTCCTCCCCTTTTTCTCTTCTCTCACTCTCTCCTCCCTTTTCTTTCCTTTTTCCCTTTCCTTCTAACCTCCCTACTTTCTTTCCTCTCTCCTCCTTCCCTCTCTTCCCTCTTTCTCTCTTCCTCTCCTTTTCTCTCCCTCTATTTTTCTTCCCTCCTCTCTTCCTTTTCTTTCTACCTTCTCCTTTTCCCTAGTTTTCCTCTCCTTCCCCTCTTTTCTCTCCTCTTTCCCCCTCCTCTTTCTTTTCTATCCCTCTCCCCTTCTCTCCCTCTTTTTTCTCCCCCTAACTCTTCTCCTCGTTCTTTACCCTCTCCCTTCTTCTTTTCCTCTCCTTATCCTCCTCTCCTCTTTCTTTTCTCTCCTTCTTCCCCCCTTTCTAAATCCCCCTCTCCTTTTCTTCTCTCTCCTCTAAAGTTTCTCCTCCCTCTCTTTCTCCTTTCCTCTCCCCCCCCCTCTCCTCTTTTTTATCCCTTACTCCCGTTCTCTCCTCCCTTCTCTATCTCCTCTCCCTCTTCTCTTCTCCTTTCTTTAACCTCCTCCCTTTTCCCTTCTCTCTTTCCTCTTTCCCTTCTACTCTTGTCTTCCTCTTTCCCTCCTCCTCCTTTCTCCTCTTTTCTTCTCCTCTTCCTCTCTCCTCCTGTCTCCCTCTCCTCTCTCTTCTTTCTACTTCTCCTCTCATTCCTTTTTTTCTCCTCTCTAAGATCTCTCTCTCCTCCTTTCCTTTCCTTCTTTTCTCCTCCCTCCCCCTTCCTCCCCTCTTTCTCCTCTTTCTTCTTCTCCTTCCCTCTATCCCCCTTTCTCCTCTCCCTTCCTCTCTTCCCCTCTTCCTCTTTCTTCTTCTTTCTCCTTTTTCCCCTCCTCTATCCCTTCTTCTCTCCCCCCTCCTCTCTCCTCTCCTCTTTCCTCTTCCTTCTCCTCTTCTTCTTCTTTTCCTTCTCCCTATCTCTATTTTTTTCTCTCTTTTTCTTTACTTCTCTTTCTTCCTTCCCTTCTCCTTTCTTTTCTTCTTCCCTCCCCTCTTTTTTTCTTCTAAAGCTTTCTCTCTCCTTCTCCTCTTTCTCCCTTCTAACTTTCTAATCTTTCTTCCTCTCCTTTCCCCTTCTTTTTCTCCTCTTTTCCTTCCTTCTTTCTTCTCTTCTCCTCCCTCCTCTCTCTACCTTTATCTTCCCTTCCCCTTCCTTCTCCTCTCTCTTTTCTCTAACTTCCTCCTCTTTCCTCTTTTTCCTCCTCTCTCCCCCTCTCTTCCTAATCTCTTTTCTCTCCCCTCTTCCCTCACTTTTTCTTTTTCTTTCTCTCTTCTCTTCTTTCTTTCTACCTAACTAACCCCTTCCCTATCTCCTTTCTTTTTCTTCCTCACTCTCCCCTCTTCTTTCCTCTTTCCCCCTCACCTTCTCTTTTCCCTCTCTTTACTTTCCCTTTCCTCCTTTCTCCTCAAGCTCTATCTCTTACTCCCTTCTTCTTCTTTCTTTCTTCTAATACTCCCCCCTCTAATCTCTCTTTCCTTTACTTCTTCTCTTTATTTCTTTCTTTCTTTTTACCTCTTCTTCCCTAAAGTCTCTTTTTCCTCCTCTTTTTCCCTCTTTTCTCTCTCTTCTCTCCTGACTCTTCTCCCCCTCCTTCTCTTCTTTTCTCTTCTTCCCTCTCCCTCTCTTCTAATTCTCCTCTCCTTTTCCTCTCCCCTCTTTTACTTTTAAAGATTCCTTCCCCTCCCCCCTCTTCTTCCCTCCACCTTTTCTTCTTCTCTTCTCCCTCTTTTTCTCTCTCTTCTTCCCTCTCTCTCTCTCTTCCCTTTCCCCTTCTCCTTCTACTCTCCCTCCCTTTCTAACTTTTCTTACCTCTCCTTTCTCTTAACCTCTCCTTCTCTCCTCCTCTTCTTCTTATCTATCTTCTTTTCTCCCCCTCACTCTTCCCCTCTCCTTCATCCTCCTCTTACCCCTCCCTCCTCTCTCTCCCTCTTCCCTCTCTTTCTTCCTCCCTCCCCCTTTCTTTCCTACTAAAGATCTCTCTCTCCTTTTCCCCTCCCTCTTTCCCTTCTCCTCCTTCTCCTAACTTCCTTCTCTTTTTTCTACTTCTCCTCTTTTCTCCTCCTCTCTTATCTCCTCCCTTTTCCTTTTCTCCCCCTCCTTTCTTCTACTCCTTCCCTCTCTTCCCTCTCCTCCTTCCACCTCTCTTTCCCTCCCCCTCCTTTCTCTTCTTTCCTCCCCCTTTTCCTAACCTTTTTCTCCCCTCTTTTCTCCTTAACCTCTCTTTCCTTCCTTTTCTCTTCTCTCCCTTTTTCTCTCTCTTTTCTTCCTCCTAACCCTATCCTCTTTCCTTTTCCTCCTTCTCCTATCCCTCCTCTCTACCTCCCACCTCTTCCTTACTCTTCTCATCCTCCCTCCTCTCCTCTCTCTCTTTCCTAATCATCTCTTCCCTTCCTTTTTCTCCTCTTCTTTACTCTTCCCTCCTATTTTTTTTTTTTTCTCCTCTCTCTTTTCTTTTTTCTCTCTTCCTCTTTTCCTTCCCTCTCTTCTTTTTCCTTTCTCCTTACCCCTTCTCTCTCTTCCTCCTTCCCCCTCTTCCTTTCCTTCTTCTTTTCTTCCCTATCTCCCTTCCTCTTCTTCCTCCCTCTATTCTTTTTCCTCCTTCTCTCTCTTCTCTTCTTCTTTTTTCTCCTCCTCCTCTTCTAATCCTCTTCTTCCCCTTTCCTTCTCCCCTTTCTCTACCTCCCCTTCTCCTTCTCCTCTCCTCTTTTTCTCTTCTCCCTCCCCTTCTTTCTTTCCTCTTACTTTTCTCTTTCTTTCTAATCTTCTAAATACCTTAATCCTTTTCTCCTCCTTCTAATCTCCCTTCTCCTCCTATCTTCTTTTTTCCCTTACTCTTTCCCTTCCTCTTCCTTAATCCTTCCTTCCTTTCTTTTCCTCCCCTTTCTCTTCTTCCCCTCTTTTTTCCTCCTCTACCTCTTCCTCCCTCCTCTCCTTTTTCCCCTTCCTCTCCTCCTCTTCTCTTTCCTTCTTTCTCCCTTCCCTTACTCCTCTTTCTCTCTAACTCTCCCTCCTCTCCTTTCTTTACTCTACCTTCTTCTTCCTCTTTCTTCCTCCCTTCTCCCCCTCGCTAACTTTTCCTTCTACTCCTTTCTACTCTCTCCTTCTTCTTCTCTCCTCCTTTCCTCCTTTTCTTCTCTTCTTCTTTCTTTCTCTCCCCTTCTTTCTACTCTTCATTCCTTCTCTCTTTCTCCTTTTTTTCTCCCCCTTTCTCTCTTCCTTCTCTCTCTTTTAACTTTTTTTTTTTTCCCTTCTCTTCTCTCCTTCTATTCTCTTCTCTCTTTCCTTTCCCCTCCTGTTAACTTTTTCTCTTTCTCACTCTTCCTCTTCTTTCTTTCTCTTCTCTCTTTTTTCTCTCTTTCCCCTTCTCTCTCCCCTCTTTCTTTTCTCTCTTTTCTAAACTTCTCTCCTCATTTCTTTTCTTCTCCTTTTTCTATCTTACTTCTTTCCTCTTTCTTCCTTCTCTCTCCTTCACTTTCTCCTTACCCTTCTTTTCTCCTTCTCCCCTCCTCTTACCTCTCCTTTTCTTCTACCCTCTCCCTCTCCTCTCTCCTTCCCTCCTCTCCTCTTCTATCTCCCTCCCCCTTTCTTCTTCCCTTCCCTCTATTTTCTCTCTCCTCTTTCCTACTTTTCTTTATCTCTCCCTCTTTTCTCTCCCTTTCTACCTCTCTCCCTTACCGCTCTTTTCTCTTTCTAACTCTCTCTTTTACTCCTCCTTCTAATCCTCCCTTACCTCTCTCTCCCTTCTCTCTCTTCCTTTTTTCTCTCTCCTCCTTTTTCCTCTATACCCTTCTTCTTTCTCTCCTCTTTTCCTATTCGTCTTCCTTTTTCATAACTCTTCTCTTTTCCTCTTCTCCTTTTTCCCCTTTCTCTTCTTCCTCTCTCTCTCTCTTCCTTTTTTCCTCCTTCTCTTCTTCCCCTAACTCTCTCCCCCTCTCTTTCTCTCTCTTTCTTCTTTTTACTCTTCTTTTTCTCCTAATTCTCTCTCCCTCCCCTCTTTCTTCTTCTTTCTCCCTCTCCTCTTCTCTACTTTTTCTCCCCCCTCTCTCTCCCTCCTCCCCTCTTCTTATCCTTCTCCTTCCTCCCACTTTCCTCTCTTTTTCTTCTCCTTTTCTTTCTCTCTTCTCTTCCTCCCCTCTCTTCTCCCTCTCTCCTCCTCCCTCTTCTCCCCTTTCTCTCTCTTCTCTCTTTATTAATTCTAACTCTCTTCCTTTCCTTCCCCTTCTCTCCCCCCTCCTTCCTCTCCTTTTCTCTCTCTCCTAATTTACCTCTTTCTTTCCCTACCTCCTCTCTCTCTCTCCTTTCTCTCTCTTTTCCCTCTTTTCTCCCTACCCTCTTCTTCTCTCTTTTCTACTTCTCTCTTTCTCTTTCTCTTCCTCTCTCTCTCTTCTTCTACTTCCTTCTCTTCTTCCTTCCCTTCCTCTCTTATCTCTACTCCTTCTTCTCCTCCTTCTAACTAACTCTTTCTACCCTTCCCCTTCCCTCCCTTCTTTCTCACTTCCCTCTCTTACTCTTCCCTCCTCCCCTCCTTTCTTCTCTCCCCCCTCTTCTCCCTTTTCCTTACCTCTCCTCTCTTCTTCCTCTCTCTAACTCTCCCCTCTTTTCTTCCCCTTTCCTTCCTTCCTATCCTCCATCTTCTCTTTTCTCCTCCCCTCTTAATCTTTCTCTCCTTCCTTCCTCTCTCCTTCCCTTCCTTCCTTCTCTTCTCTCTCTTCTTTCCTCTCTTCCTTCTCCTCCCTCCTCTCTTCCCTCTTTCTCTCTATTCCTTCTTCTCCTTCTAAAGCTCTTTCCTCTCTCATTCACCCTTCCTTTCCTCTTCCCTTCTCTCTTAAAAAGATACCTTCCTTACTTTTCTTTCCTCTCTTCCTTTCTTCTCCTCGCACCCCTCCTCTCCTTCCTTTCCCCCCCCTCCTTCTATAAAGCTCTCCCTATCTCCCCCTCCTCTCCTCTCTCTTTTCTCCCTTCTTCTCCCCCCTCCCCTCTTTTTCTTTCCTCTCCCCCTCTTCCCCACTCCCCCTCTCTTCCTTCCCTCTCTTTCCCTTACTCCTCTCCCTCTCCTTCTTCTCTTCTTCCTCCTTTTTTTTCCTCTCTTCTTCTCCTAACCTCTACCTTTTTATCCCCTCTTTTAAACTTCTCCTCTCTATTCCTTACCCCTCCTCCTTCCTCCCCTAACACCCTCTCTCTTCCCTCCTCCTTCCTTAATCTCCTTTTCTTACCCTCCTTTCCTCTTACTCTTCTCCCCTTTCTTCTACTTTTTCTTCCTTCTCCTTCTTCTTCCATCTCATCTTTTTCTCCTTATCTCCCCTTCCCCCCCCCTCCTCTTATCTCCCCTTCCTGTACTCTCTCCTCTCCTTGTCTCTCCCTCTTCTCTCCTCTTACTCTTATTCCATCTCCCTAAAGCATTCTTTCTTTTCTTTCTCTTCTCTTCCCTTTATTTTTTTTTTTTTTTTTTTTTTTTTTTTCTTCCTCCCTACTTCCTAAAGCTCTCTCTCTCTCCCTTTTCTCTTCCTTACTCTACTCTTCTCTCCTCTCTTCTTTACTCTCTTCTCTCCTCTTCATCTTTCTCTCTCCTCCTTCCCCTCTACTCTCCCTCTTCTTCCCCCCTTCTCCCTCTCCCTTCCTTTCCTTACTCCTCTTCTTCCCTCTCTTTCCTTCTCCCCTCCCCCTCTCCTCTCTCCTTCTTTCCTATCCTTCCCTACTCTACCCTTCCCTCTCTTTCTATTCCCTCCTTTTTCCTCTTCCCCTTTCCCTTCCTACTTCTCCCTTCACTCTCTCCTCTCCTTTTTTCCTCCCTCTCTCCTCTCCTTCTCTTTTTTCTCCACTTCTTTTCTTCTTCTCCTCCTTCTCTTCTTCCTTTTACTTTTTTCCTCTCTTTCCCTCTCTCTCTTCTCTCCTCCTCTAAAGCTCTCCCTCCTCCCTTTTTCCCTCTTCCTTTTTTTCTCTTTCTCTCTTTTCTTCTCTCTTTTCTCCTCCTCTTTCCTTTTCCTCTTCTCCTAAGTCTCCTCCTCCCTCTCCTTCCCTTTTTTTCTTCTCCCCCCCCCTCTCTCTTCCTCTCCTATTCTCTCTCTTCTCTCCTTCCTATAAAGTTTTCTCCTCTCTTCCTCCTCCTCCTTCTTCTTTTCTCCTCTCCCTTCTCCTCTTCTTCTTTTTTAACTCTTCCTTTTTTTTCCTCTCTCTCTCTTCTACTTCTCTTTTTCCTTTCTCCTCTCCCCCCCCCTCCTCCTGTTACTCCCTCCTTCTTCCCTCTCTACCCCCTCACCCTTCTTCTTACCCTTTTTCCCTTTCATTTTCTTTCCCTTTACTCTTCTCTTCCCATTCTCCTCTCTTCTTCTCTTACTTTCCTCCTTCCCCTTTCTCTCTCCTCCTCTCCTCTTTTCCTCCCCCTCTTAATCTCTCTTTACTTTCTTTCTTTACTCCCTTTTCCTTAATCTTTCCTCTCCTCCTCTTCTCCCCTTCCTCTAACTCCTTCCTCCTCCTTATTCTTCTTCTCTTTAACTTTTTCTTCTCTTTTTTTCTTTTCTTCCTCTTCTCTTACTCTCTTCTCCTTCTTTTTCTTATTTTTTTCCTCTTTTTTTTCTATCCTAAACTCCCCCCTCTCCCTCTTTCTCTCTTTACCCTCCCTCTCTCCTCTCTCCTTTTTCTCCTCTCTTCTTCCCTACTCTCTTTCCCCCCTTCCTCTCCTCCCTTCCTTCTCTCCCTTCCCTTCTCTCTTTCAACTTTTCTTCCTTTCTCTCCCTTAACTCCCCTCCCCCTTCTCTCTCTTCTCTTCCCTTCTTCCTCTTTTCCTCCTTCTTCCTCCTCTTTCCCACCTACTTTCCTCCTCCCCTTCTACCTCCTTTCCCTCCCTTCTCTTCTCTCTCTCTTAATCCCTCTCTACTCTCTCCTTCTTTCCCCCTCTCTTCCTTTTATCCCCTACTCTCTTTCCATTCCTTCCTCTCCCTCCCCCCCCTTCCTCCCTCTCTCTCCTCTCTTTCTCCCTTAATCTCCCTTTCTTTTTTCTCCTTTCCTCTTCCTTCATCCTCCTTCTTCTCCCTCTTTCTTCTCCTCCTCCCCCTCTCTTTATTCTACTACCCTTCCTCTTTTCCCTCTTTAATTTTTCCCTTTTCCTCCTTTCCTATACCTTCTCCCCCCCTTCTACCTCTCTCTTTCTTTCCCCCCTTCCCCCCCTTCTCTCTTTATTTCTTTCTCTCCTCTACTTTCTCTGACCTTCCTATCTTCCCCTCTCCATACTTTTCTTAACTCTTACTTCTCCCTCTCTCCTTTTTCCATCTTCTTCTCCCTTAACCTCTCCCATCTTTCTCTCCTAACCCCTTCCTCTTCCCTCTCTCTTCCTCTTTTCCCCTCTCTCCTTTCTCTTCCCTTCTTCTTCTCCTCTCCCTAATTTCTCCTTCTTTTTTCTCCTCCCCTCCTTCTCCTCTTTTCTTTCTCCTTCTACCCCCCTTTTCTTTTCTTCCTTCTCCTCCTTCTCTCTCACTCTTTCTCCCTTCCCCTTCTTTTCTCCTTTTCGCTCTCTTAAAGACTCCTCTCCCTAATCCTCCTCTCCTTCCCTCTTCCTTCTTCTTTCCCCTTTCCTATCTACCTCCTTCTTCTCCCCTTCTCCTTCTTCCTAAACTCCTTCTCTCCTCTTTCCCTTCTCCTTCTAATTCCCCCTACTTCTTCCTTCTTTTCCTCCCTCTCCTAAAGATCCTCCCTTACCCTTCTTTCCCTTTCTCCCCTCTTCCCCCCCTCTTTCTAACTTCCTCTTCTCCTTCCTTCCTTTAAAAGATTTTCTTCTCTCTCTTCTCCTACCTTCTCTACTCCCCTCTTTCTCTTCTATCTCTCCTCCCTTTCTTTTCCTCTCCTCTTATCTCTTTTTTTTCTCCTTTCCTTTTCCTTTCTACTTCTCCTCTTTTTCTCTTCCTCTCCCTCCTCTTCTTACTTCCCATCTCTCTTCCCCTCCCTCTTCTCCTACTCTTTCCTCTCTTCGTTTAAATCCTTTTTCCTCCTAATTCTCCTCTTCCATCTAACACCTTCTTCTTCTCTTCTTCCTACTTCCTTCTCTTCTCCCCCTTCTCGCTCTCTCTCTCTACTCTAAACCCTCCTTCCCTTCCTCCTTTCTTCCCTTTCGCTACCCCTTTCTCTCTAACCCTCTCTATCTCCCTCTCTCCTTTCTCCCCTCCTAAAGCCTCTCTCTAAAGTTCCTTCTAAACTCCTCCTCCTACTCTCTTTCTTCTCTTCTCTTCTCTCCTTTCTTTTACTAACCCTTTTCTTCTTGTATCCTTCTCTTTTATGCCCTTCCTCTTAACTTCTCTCCTTGCCTCTTTCTTTTCTTTTCCTTCCTTCTTTTCTCTTATCCTCCCTCCTTCCTCCTTCCCTTCCCCCTACCCCCTCCCTTTCTTTCTCCTTTAACTGTTCTTTTCTTCTAAATCTTCTTCCCTTTTCCTTTTCCTCCTCCGCCTTACTCCCGCTTGCTTGTTCTTTTCCTCTCTCTACTTCTTCCTCCTCCCCTTTTCCTATTTCATCTTTCTTCTCTCCTCTTTCTTTCCGCTCCTTTCTTTCCTCCCTCTTCCTACTCTCTCTTCTCTCTTCTCTTATTCTCTCCTTTCATACCTTCTCTTCTCTTCCTTCCCTCCCTTTACCTCTTTCTCTTTTTTTCTTTTTCTTTTTTCTCTTCCTCCTTATCGTCTTCTTTCTCTTTTCCTCTTTCTTTTTTCTTCTCCTCTTCTCCCTCCTTTCCTGTCTAATCTCTCTCTCCTCTACTCTCTTTCTCCCTTCTTCTCTCCTCTTTTCTCTTCTTTCTTCTCTGTCTTCTCCCTCCCTCTCCCTCTCTCCCTTTCCCCTCTTACTCTCTTTCTCTTTCTCTTCTTCTCTAACCTCTCTACGCTCCAGTTTCTTCCTCTTTACTCTTCTCCCCTTCTTCTACTCTTTTTTCTCTTCTTCATTTGCGTCATCCCTCTCTTCTCCTTTCTTACTTCTCTCTTAACCTTTCTAACCCTTTAACTTCTGCTTCCTTACTTCCCCTCCTCCTCCTGGCTCTCCTCTCTCTCTCTTTCTTTCCTCCTCCTTCTCCCATCCTCTTCTTCTCCCTTCTCTCCCTTTTCCCTTCCCCCTCTTTTCTCTCTTTTTCCCTAACCCTTTCTTTCTACTCCCTTTAACTCCCTTCCTTTCCTCTTTCTCTTTCTCCCCTTCCTCCCTCCTTCTCTACTTCTTTTCTCCCCTTTCTCCCTCCCTCTCTAACCTACTCTTTCCTCTTCTCTTCTTCCTCTCTCTTTCTCCCTCTCCTTTTTTCCTCCTTCTTAACCTCTCTTACTTTTTTTTTTTTTTTTTTTTTTTTTTTCTCCTATAACTTTCTCCTTCCTCTTTATTTATTTTCTCTCTTCTTTTACTTCTCTTTCTCTTCTACATTTTTTCTCTCTTCTCTTCCCTTCCCCTCCTCTCTAACTCTTTTTCTCTTCTCTTCTTCTCTCTTCTTTCTCTTCTCTACCCCTCTCTTCCTTCTTCCCCTCCCTTCTTCTCCCTTTCTTTTAAGACTCTTTCCTCACCTACTTCTCCTTTTCTTCTCCTCTCTTCTCCTCCTACCCCCCTCTCTCTCCCATCCCTCCTCTCTCTTCCTATCTTCCTTTCCCTTTCTCTTCTCCTTCTTTCTACCTTCCTAACCCTCCTCCTCTCTTCCTTCTTCTCCCCCTTTGTTTCCCTCTCTCTCTTCCTTCTCTCTCTTCTTAAAGCTCCCTTGTGTTCCCTCTTTTTCTCCTCCTACTTCTTTTTCTTTTCCTTTTCTTTTTTCCTCTCTTCCTTTCTTACTCTCTTCTCTTCTTCCCCTCTCTTCTTTTCTTTTCTTCCTTTCCCCCTTTCCTCTCTCTTCCTTTCTTTGTTCCCTTTCCTATCCCCTCCTTTATCCTTCTCTCCCTCTTACTCTCTACCCTAAAGCTTTTTCCCCTCCCCTCTTTCTCTTACCCCTCTCCTCTTTCTTCTCTTCTCTTCTCTTTCCTCTCTCCCTTTCGCTTCCTTTTTCTACCCCTCCTTTCTCCTTCTCTTGTGTCCCCTTCTCTCTTCTCACCTCTCTCTTTTTTTCTTAATTCCTTCCCTCTCCTCCCTCCTTCTTCTCCCTCTCCTACCCTCCCCCTCTTCCTCTTTCTTTCCTTCTTCTTTACCTCCTTTCCTTTCTTATCTTTCTTCTCCTCTCTCTCAATCTTCCCCCTCTCTCTCCCTTCCCTCTCTAACTTTTCCCCCATTTCTGTTGTCTCTCTTCTCTACTCCCTCTCTTTTCGTGTGTAGCCCTTCTCTTTTCTCATCCTTCCTTCTTCATGCCTCCTCTTCCTTCTTGCTCTCTCTCCCTATACCTTCTACTTCTTCCCTCTCTTTTCCTTCACCTTTTTTCTTCCCCCTTTTCTCTCTCTTTTTAATTCCTCTACCGCTTCTTTCTTCCGACTCCCTTCCATCTTCCTCCCCTTATCCTCTTCTAAGCTTTCCCTAACCTTTCTTCCCCTCTACCTCGTCCTTTCTCTCCTCCTCCCTTTTCTTCTTCTTCCTTCTTACTCTCTCTTTTTTTCTTCCTTCTTCCTCTTCCTCTTTCCTTTCCCTTCTCTTCCCTTTCTTTCTCTTTTTCTCCTTTCTTTTAACTAACTTCATTTCTCTTTTTTTTTCTTCCCTACCTCCTTATTCTCTCTCTTCTCTCCCTCTTCTTTTTTCTTTTTCTCCTTTATTTCCTTTCTACCTAACTCTAACCTAAAACTCCTCCCACCCCTCTCCTTTTCCTCTCTTCTCCTTTCTCTCTCTCTCTTTACCTCTTCCTCTCCTTCTTCTTCTCTCTTCTTAATTCCTTTTCCCCTCTCTCCTCTCTCTCCTTTCTTTCTCTTTTATCCTTCTTCCTCTCCCCCTAACCTTCTCTCCCCTCCTTTCCCTCCTCTTTACCTCCCCTTTTTTTTCCCCTCCTTTCTCCTCCTCTTTCTCTCTCTCTCTTCTTTCTCCTCTTTCCTAACTCTCCTCTCTCTAATCTATAACTTTTCTTCCTTTTCCTCTTTTTTTTTTCCCTCTTTCCCTCTCTAACCACAACAACCCCACTACTCTCCCTCTAATCTCACCTCCTCATATATATTATCTTCAACAATCACACAAAACAAAAACACAACACCACAACCCTCCCAACAACCAAACAAACAACACAACACACACAGACAACACCAAACACACACAAACCAAAAAAAAAAACAAAAAACACCAACCACCACACACCAAACCCACAAAAACCACAAAACAACCAACCAACAACAAACAACCCAAAAACACAACACACCCACCAAACCCAAAAAACTAACCACAAAGACAACAACCAAACAAAAACAAACAAAAAAAACCCACCCCTAAAAACCACGCAAAAAAATAAGAAAACAAAAACTACCCAAAAGAAAACATTAAAGAAAAAAAACACAACACAGACAAGAAAAAAATCCCAAAAACAAAGATATAAACTCAGATCAACACTACCCAAACAAACAACACAGAAACAAAAAGAAAAAACAACCCCCCTACACACACACACACCACCACAAACAAACCAAACCCACCAATAACCACAACAAACCATCTTGTAATTGAAGATTTTAATATTTTTGTAATAAAGTACTCGTTAGAGAGAATAGATTGAATGGTTAGATAGAGATTATATGTGATAAAAAAACCCACATACACACCGACGTATCATAGTGCTTTCGCTCTACATTTTATAGAGAGATTCTAGATTTTACTCGCTTCTAACATATGAACTACTCCTCTTATAACAACTCATATCACCTATCCCACTACCTACTCTCTAACAAACACCACAACCAACACCACACCACACACAACACACACCACCAACACAACTGTAGAATAAGAAGATAAAGAGGAGATTCTCTCTTTCTCACCCCACTCACTGTTATCACTCTCATCAACTTTAATATTATAGATAGACATCCCACAAAAATTTCCGCTTCTCTCTAGATAATTTCAGAGAGAGATACGAAAGAGATTATGTCTAGATGTATATAGAATATACTCTGCACTACATAGTAAGTGTCACTACACTACAAAGAGAGATTGTCTAATCTCTATCTCTATTAGTCTAAACAAATTTTAGTAATTCGAAAGACAACTCACTCTCAATCATCTCTCTCTACAACTGTTCGAATGGTATCCCATAACTCTCAGAGTTGGCTAGTAGAGTCTTTTGAATGATATCTATGATCAAGTTCGTGTGTGAAAGTCTAAGAGTATCTCAAGATTAGTTTCGGTATAGTTTTTATATATACTATTCTTTATTTTGAGTGATACCAGGGTGTGTATTTGTCCTCATTGGTTGTATTTTCTCTCTCCCTCACTGTGCTGCTATCCTCATCACATTGTACTCCCCTTCCCTCCGTACTCACACTCTGTGTTGTAGCGTTGTGTTTCGTGTATGGATCGATCGGATTCCCTTGATACTCCTACACCTCTCACGTCTCACTCTTTCCATTTGCCTGGTGGGTGTTATTCACACACACACTCTCTCTCTCACTCTACTTTCTCCTCGCGTAGTGTGTGGTACCCCGTCCTGTTGAGAGAGAGACGTTTCGTCTGGGTGAATTGGTGGAATAGATAGCACGCGCACCTATGGCGTCTTACTTGTTAAAGCTTTCTCCTTCCCCGTCTCTCTCACGCACTCACTTCGCTCATGTTTCCC
Organism: Tanacetum coccineum; assembly: GCA_026074375.1. Classification (NCBI taxonomy): domain Eukaryota; kingdom Viridiplantae; phylum Streptophyta; class Magnoliopsida; order Asterales; family Asteraceae; genus Tanacetum; species Tanacetum coccineum. The sequence goes on along the minus strand of BQNB010023696.1, from coordinate 30,488 downwards.
CCCCCCTCCTCTAGATTTTGATGGGGACCCCTCTGTAGCTTGTGTGGCAGGTTTACGTTGATTGGCGGTTGTTCTGTTCTGTGTGGTGTGTGTGTGTGTGTGTGTGGTTGTCGCTCTTCTGACCTCCTCTCTCTCTTCTCTCTCTCCTCCTTCTCCCCTTTCTCTTCTACCTTTTTACTCCCTCTCTTCTCCCCTTCCACCCTCCCCCTCCTCCTTCTCTTCTAACCTTCCCTTCTTTACCTCTCTTTTTTGGTGTGTGTACACACACACGCACGCTTGGGGTGGTGATGAAGTTTCTTTACTGCTGTGTGTGTGTGTGTGTCCTCACGCGCACTCTCCACGTCATCCTGACTGATAGAGAGATAGTGCTTCACTCGCTGGGGACTCCTCCTACCCTCTACTCTCCTCTTCCTTTTCTTCCTCCCTCCTCTCTTTTTCACCCTCTTCCTCTCTTCCTTTCTCTCCCACTTTCTATCCCTCTCCTCCTCTCTTTCCTCCCCTACTTCTCTCCCTCTTCTCTTCTCTTCTCCCCTCTCTTCTCTCCTCTCTCCTCTTTTTTTCTCTCCTTCTATCATTACTTTTCTCTTCCATCTTATCTCTCTCTCTCCCCTTCCTTCTCCTCTCTCCCCTCTCTTCTACCCTCTCTCCCTTCTCCTCTACTTTCCTGTCTCTCTCTCTATTCTCTTTCTCATTCTTTCTCTTTCTTCCTCTCTTCTTTCCTTTCCTTTCTCTAAAGTTTACCTTCCTTCCTTTCTCCTTTCCTCCCTCCCTTCTTCTCTCTCCCCATTCCCCTATTATACCCCTCACTCTTCCCTCTTTTTCTCTACTCTTTTTTCCCTCTTTTCTTCTCCCTTACTCCTATCTTTTCTCTTAATTCTCTTCACTTTCCCTCCCCCTCCTCCTCTTGCTTCCCCTTTCTACCTTTTTTCCTCCTTAACCTCTTCCTCTTTTTTCTTTTCTCTCCCCTCTCTCTCCTCTTACTCTTCTTTCTAATCTCTTTTCCCTCTGCCTCCTCTTTTCACTCCTTCTTTCCTCTTTCTTCTTCCTCCCCTTGTTTAATACCCTTCCTTTCTTCTCCTTCCTTTTCTCTCCTCTTCCTCTCTTCCTCTTTCTATCTCTTCCTCTCTTCCTTTTCCTTCTTTTTCCTTTGTTATCTTCTCTCTTTTCTCTCCCTCCTTTCCCCTTCTCCTTGTTCTTTTCCTCTCTTCCTCTAAACTTTTTCTCCTTCCTCTTCTTCCCTTTCTCTCTCCTCCTTCTTCTCTCTTTCCTTCTTTCTCTTTCTCTCTTTTACTAGCTCGCCCCTCTCTTCCCTTCTCCTCCTCTTTTATTCTTCTTCCCTCTTCTTTAATTTCTCTTCTTCCCCTTTCTTTCTCCTCCCTACTACTTCTCCTCTCTTCCCCCCTTTATCGCGTTGAAGCAGCACGATCATTTGTCTCCATCGCTTCTCTTCTCCTTCATTCCTTCATACTTTTATCTCCATTTCCTACCTTCTCTCTCCTCCATCCTTTTCTTGTTCCTATCTCATTCCTCTTCCTATACTCTCTTCGTATCACTTTCTTCAATTTCATATACTTCTCTCACTCCCTCCCCTCTCTCTCTTCTCTCTACCTTTCTTTTCTCTTCCCTCCTCTCTTCCTCTCTTTTCCCTTCTGCCTTCCCACTCTCTACTGTGTATTTCCTGTTGAGACGCGTCTGTTATAGAGTACTCACTGCTTGTGTCTAGAGTTGATACTATCTAGCATCTTTGCCTGACTCGTGTGTTACCGAGCAAGTGGGGGAGATGGGGGCAGACGGGTGGGGGGGGGTAGATGTGTGGAGCGGTGTGTCGTGACGAGGGGAGAGGGGGTGGGGGAGAGAAAGGACGATGTGGAGAGAAGTGTAGAGGAGAAGGAGGAGGTGAGGGAGAGAAAAGGAGAGGAGAGAGTGGGAGTACTGAGGAAAGAAGAGGGGTTTGGGGGTAAGTTACGAAAGGGGAAGTAGAAGGGGGCTGAAGGAGAGAGAGAGAGGTGAAAAGAGGAGGAGGGAGGAGAAAGGGAAGGAGAGAGTGGGTGAGAGGGGAGAGAAAAGAGGAGAGAGGAGAGAGGAGGAAGGAGGTTTTGGAGTAGGAAAGGAAGTGGTGGGGGGCGGAGAAAAGGGAGAAAGGGAAAGAGGACGGGGAGGAAATGAATAAGGGAAGGTAGGGAAAGGGGGGAGAAGGAAGGAGTAGGAGAGGAAGGACGGAGGAGGCGAGAGAAGGCGGGAAGGAGGAAGAGGGGGGGAGAGAGGGTAAACGGGATGTAGGAAGGAGCAAAGTGGAGAGGAGGGGGGAAGGGGAAGTGGGGGGGGAGGAGAGGGGGAGAGAAGGAAGTAGAAGGGTAGGTAGGTACTAAAGAGAAGAGAGGAGAGGCAAGGAGGGAAGAGAAGGGAAGGCGGGAGAGACCGAGTTTTGGAAAGGTGGAGAAAAGGAAAATAGTGGAGAGGTCGAGAGGGAGAGAGAGAGGAGGAAGAGAGGAATGAGCACGCCAAAGAGAAAGTTAGGCGGGAAGCGCAGGGAGAGGAGGAGAGTAGAGCGAGAGCAGAGAGAGGCAAAAGAAAAGAGAAGAGAGAAGAAAAGAAGGAAGGGAGAAGGGAGTGAGAAGGAGAAAGGGGAGGAAGTAAACAGAAGTATGAAAGGAAAGGGAGAGGATAGAAGAACAAGAAGAAAGTAGAGGGGCTCGACGCGGGGAGGGGAGAGGGAAGGAAGGAGGGAGGGGGAGGAAAGTAGGAGAGACAGAGTAACAGAGGAAGAGAAAGTAGGAGCGAGACAAGGGGGTGAAGAAGGAAGAGAGGTGGGTGAGGGCGTAGGAGGGGGTGAGGGGAGAGGGAGAAGGAAAAGAGAAGAGAAGTAGGAGAGACGTGAAGGGGAAAGGAAGGAGGCGTAGAGAGGGAATAGAGTAAGAGAAAAGGGAGAAGAGAAAAGTCACCAGTGAAGTGAGAGGGGAAGTTTGAAGAAGGAAAGGAAGGGGAGAGAGGAGAGAAGGAAGAGGTAAAGGTTGAAAAGAAAGTTGGAGGAAAGCGAGGGAGAGGAAGAGGGAGAAGAAGTAGAAGAGGGGAGAGGGGAGAGAGAAGAGAAAGGGGAGAAGAATGAGAAAAGAGGGGTGTTGAAAAGAGTAGAAGTATAGAGAGGAGCAAGGAGGGAGAGGGGTAAGCAGACGACGGAAGAAGAAGTAGAGGGGAAGAGAGGACAACGAGGGAGCGGGGAGAAGAAGGAAGGAGAGCAAGAAGGGAGATAAGGTAGTACGGAGGGGAAGAGAGGGAGAGGAGGGAAGGGGAGAGGTTGAGAAGAGTTAAGAAGTAAAGAGGAGACGAGAGGAAGAAGAGGGAACGGAGAAGAGGAGAGAAGAGTTTGAAAGGGGGGGCAAAGAAGGGGAGGGAGAGGGAAGAGAGGGCAAGGGGAGCAGAGGAAGAAGAGAGAGGGAAAAAGTGAAAAAGAAGAAGGGGAGGAGAGACGAAGGGGCAGAAGAGATGCGGAAGTAAAGTGAGAGGGAAGGAAGAGGGAGAGGAGAATAGAGCGAGTAGAGACAGAAGGGAGGATGAAAGGGGTAGAGAGGGAGAGGCGTGGAAAGAGAAAAGTAAGGACAGGGAGGGGGAGGCGAGACAAAGGAGGTAGAGCAAGAGCACTGAAAAGGGGTTGAGCGGAGCACAGCGGGAGGAGGAGGAGAGGAAGTTAAGGCGGAAGAGGGAGAGGGGAAGCAGAAGCAGGAGAGGAGAAACAGGCGGAGAGGGAGAGGGAGACGAGAGGAAGGGGTAGGGAGGGAGATAAACGGGAGAGGAGAGGAAGAGGGAAAGAGAGAGAGAAAGTTAAAAAGAAGAGACGGGTAAAGGAGAGAAAAGAGTAGAGAGTTTGTAAAAGAAAAAAAAAAGAGAAAGGGGGGGGGGGGGAGAGTAAGCGAGAAGGGAGGAAGAAGAAGGGAGAGGAGGAAGAAGGAGGGGAGGAGTTAGGGTTGAAGGGGAGGAAGAAGGGGCGACGAAAAGAAAAAGAGTGGGAAGAAGAGAGAGCAGGGTCTAAGGAGGAGGGGCAATGTTGGAGTAAAAAGAGAAAGAGAGAATGAGAAACAGTGTGAGGAAAGAGAGAGGAAAAAAGAGGAAGTAGTGGGGAGAAGGGGGGAAGAGAAGAGGGAGAAAGAGGGGGGGGGGAAGGAGAGGGCGTTTAGAGCGGAAGGAAGGAAAGTGAAAGGGAAAGGGGGAGGGAGAAGGAGAGAGAGGCAAAGAATGGTAAGCGAGAGAGAGGCAAAGAGAGGAGAGGGAGGAAGAGTAGAGGGCAAGGGGTTAAGAGAAAGAGTAACGAGACAGAGGAGGAGGAAGAGCAGGTCACAGGTTGGGGAAGAGAGGGAAGAGAAGGAGGGGCAAGGGGAGGGGGGGAAGAGGGAAGGGAAAGGGAAGGGAAAGAGAGGCGGAGGTAAAGGGAGAGAAGAAAGACGACGAAGGAGAGAGTAAAGAAAGGAAGGAGAGAGAGGAAGTAAGGAGGTAAAGAAGGGAGAAAGGGGGAGAGGAGTTTAGGAGGGAAGGAGACGAGAGGAGAAAGAAAAAGGAGAGAGAGTGTTAAGGGAAGAAGAGAGGCGAAGAGAGGAGAGAAAGACGAAGAGAGGCGAGAAGTAGAAGGAAAGGAAGAGGTATAAGAAAGGAGGCAGTTAGGAGGCACAAGGAAAACGAGAGGAGTGAAGAAAGGGGAGGGGAAGAAGAGTAGGAGAAAAGAAAAGAGAGAAGTAAGGACGTGGACGACAGTAGAAAGTAAGAGAGAGGGAGAGGAGTAGAACAGGAGACAGAGCAAGGAGGGACAGAGAAAGAGGGAGAGAAAGAGAGAAAAGGGGTTGAAAGAAAGAGAGAGGAAGGGGGAAGAGAGGAGGGAGGAAGGAAGAGGAGAAAGGAAGAAGTGAGAGGAGGGGAAGAGAAGAAGGGAACGAAGAAGGGTTTGTGAGAAAGAGGAGAGTAGGGGGGGGCGGGAGGGAGGAGGCTAGGCAAGAGGGAGGAAGGGCGTAGACAAGGAAGAGAAGGAGGAGTTTGAGAAAGGGAGAGGGGAGGCAGGTAAAGAAGGAGAAAGTAGGGCGTAGAGAGTAGAGGAGAGGAGGAGGAGGAGAAAAAGGAGCGACAGTAGGCAGGAAGAGAAGGTGAGTGGGAAGGGGAGAGGGGGAGGAAATGGAAAGAGGTAAGGAAAAAAGAAAAAACAGAAAGAGAAGGAAGAGCAGCAGAGAGGAGGAGAGGGAAAGCATAGAGAAAAAGGAGAAGAAAGGACGCGAGGCGAGTTTGGTGAGAAGGAAGAAGACGCGCGAGAGGAGGGGTAAGGAGGAGGAAGGAAGGAGAGAGAGAGGACAGAGAGAAAAGAGAGGTAGAGAGGAAGAGGAGAGGACAGGAGAAAAGGAAGAAAAGAAAAAGGGAAGGGGGGTTGGAAGAAAGAGGGGGTAGGGCGAAGTGAAGTAGGAAAAAAAAGAAGGGAGAAGTAGAGGAAGAAGAAGGAAGGTTAGAGAGGGGAGGATTTGTAAGAGGAGAACAGGAGGGTTTAGTAGGAAGAAGAGGAGGAGCGAAGTTGGTAGGGAAGAGGAGTAGAGAGGAGAAGAGGAACGAGAGAAGAGTAGAGAAGGAAGGGAGGAGAAGAGAGAGAAAAATAGGAGAGAGGAGAGGTAAGAAGAGGGTAGGGTAGTTAGTTGGGGAGAGGAAAAGGGAGAGGGTAGAGAGGTTAGAGAGAGAGGGGTGTGCGAAACCGAGGTGTAAGAGAGAAGGAGGTGAGGAGAGTGAGAAAGAAAGAGGATAGAGAAGTTAGTACGAGGAACGAGGGGAAGAGCACAGAGGGGGCAACGAGAGAAAAGAGAAGAAGAGGAAAAAAGAGGGTGAAAGCAGAAGAGAAGAGGAGACGGGGAAGAAAGAGGGAGAGGGAGAAGTGGAGGCGAAAAGGCGTCAGAGTTTGAGAAAAAAAGAGAGGGGCGGGAGTCAGACGAAGGAGGGGAGGAGAAAGAGGGTGAAGAAGGGAAGTGGTAAAGAGGGGTGTGAAAAGTTTAGGAAAGGGGGCGAGGTAAGAAGAGTTTGAGGAGTAGAGAGGAAGAAGTTGGAGGCGGAAGGGGAAGAGGGAAAAAGGGTTTGGAAAGCAAGGAAGCAAGAAGGAAGAATGGGAGGGAGGAAGGAAGAAAGAAAAGGAAAAAGAGGAGAAGGGGGAGAGAGCGGAAAGAAAAGGGAGATGATACAGAGACAAGGATAAGGGAAGAAAGTGGGACGAGGAGAGAGAAGGGAGAATGAGAAAGTGCGAGGAGAGGAGAAGGGCAGGAGTAGCGAAAGAGTAGGAAAGGAAGAAAGCAGAGGAAGGCGACGGAAGGAGGTAAAGAGGCAAAGAGATGTGCGGGGAGAAACAGAGAAAAAAAGTACAGGGGTCGAGGGGGAGGAGGGAGGAGGAGCTAGAAGGGAGGGGGAGCGAAGAAAAGAGAAAAAAGTGAAGGGCCGCGCTCGCTCTCGTTGGAGGGGGAAAAGAAAAAGGAGGTTGAGATAAGAGAAGGAGAGGAAAAGGAGGAGGGAGAAAGGAGGAAGGAGAGGGGGGGCGGGTAAATGAAACAAAGAGGGAGGGGAGAAGCGATGGAGTAGACATAGGGAGAGGAAAGCAAAGCGAAAGAGAAGGGGGATGGAGAAGCCGGAGGTTGGTAGAAGAGAAAGCAAAAGAAGGTGGAGTGGAGAGAAAAAGTCTAGAGACGGAGGAGGTAAAGGTAGAAGAAAGGAGAGGAGGGGAAGAAGAGGGGGGGGTAGAAGGAAGGGAGCGGGGAAAAAAGAGAAGGATCAGGAGAAAGAGGAGAGTAAGCGAGGAAGAAGGGAAAGAGGGCAGGGGGGTTGATAGAATGAGGAAGGGAGAAGGTAAGTGAGGAGAGAACGAAGAAGGGGAAAGGGGAAAAAGAGAGCGAGAAATAGAAGAGAGGAAGACATGGAACGAGAGAGATGGGGAGATAAGGGAACGCAGGAGCGAGGAAGGGGGAAGAGGACAGGAGGTGAGAAGAGAGGCAGAGCACAAAGAGAGAGGCAGGAGAAGAAAGAGAGAGAAGAGAAAAGGAGGGACGAGTAGAGAGGAGAGAGAGGAGGGTGAAGGGAGAGGAGACGGAGCGGGGGAAGGAAGGTTTGGGGGGGAGGAGTATTGAAGAGAAGGGGAGAGGGGGCGAGAGCGAGAGGTGAAAAAGAGGATAGGGGAGGAAGGAGGTGAAGGGGAAGAGAAAAAGGGGAGTTCAGAGAAGAAAGAGAAGGAGTAGAGAACATAGACAACGAAGAAGAAGGGGGAGAAGGGGAGGGAGGAAAGGAAGGGAAAAAGTAACAAAGTAGAGGGGAGTACGAAAGAAATGAGAATCAGAAGGAGAGAGAGAGAGAGGGAAAAGGAGAAGAGAGAGAGAGAGGAGGAAAGAGAAAAGGAGAGAGTAAAGAGAAGAGGAAAGAAAGAGGGGGAAGAAAGGGAAGAGTTGAAAAGAAAGTAAGGAGGAAGGAGAGGAAAAGAGAGAGGAGGAATAGGGAAGAGAAGAAGAGGGGAGAGGTTAAAAGGTGAAGAAGAAGAGGGAGAGAAGGGAAAGAGAAGTAGAGAGAAGGGAGGAGGGGGAGGAGAAGAGGTAAGGAAAGAGAGAAGAAGAAGGAGAGAGAGGGGGGAGGAGGGAAAATAAGGAAGAAGAAGAGGGTGTGCGTTAGGAGAGGGGAGGAAGGGGGGAGAAGAAGGGGGTGGAGGGAGAGAGGGAAGGAGAAGCGAGAGGGGAGAAGGAGGGAAAGAGGAGGGAAGGGTAGGAGAGGGAGAAAGAGAGAAAGGGGTTAAGGGGAGGAGAAGGGGGAGGAGAAGAGAGGGGAGGAGGGGAGTTTGTAAAGGGAGTGAGAGCGGAGAAAAGAGGAAGAGAGGTAGGACGGAGGGGGGCGAGGGCGGGGGAACACTACGGGCGGAGGTAGACGCGCGAGGGAGGGGGGAGGAGGAAGGGAGGCGACGCGGGGGAGACCGGAGAAGAGGAGGACGGGAGGCGCCGGGGGAGGGATCCGGGGCTCGCAGGGACGGCATACTCTCTTTTCTTTCCTCTGTGCCTTTACTAAGAGCTGAGCCTTCTTTCTACTTCTCCTCTTCTCTTTTCCTCCTCCTTCTTCCCTCTTCTTCTCTTTTTTTCTCCTTTTTTCTTTCCTCCTTCTTTTTTTTCTTTTTTTCTTTCTTTTCTTTCTTTTTCCTTCTCTTTTATTTTTATATTTTTTATTTTTTGATTGGGTGGGTGTAATAATAAATCATTCTCAAATTTCTCTCTCTGAGTCTCACTGTTAATACTCACAAAAAAATAAAATTTAAAATATCTGTCCTCCTCTCCAAGAGAATAATAAATAATTTAATTTGTTGTGTAAACTTAAATCTGCTGTGCGTGCGCACGCTTTTGTGGAAGCATTAATTTCTGTGTGTGTGTGTGCGTTGCTAATGATATATATTATCTCTGTATTGATGCCTTCCCGCGGCTCCCCACACGGAGATAGACGAGATCTTGATATGATATTGGGCCCTCACCCTCCTCTCACGATACTCGAGTGGGTGGGTGAGCTCTATGGGGTGACGACAGCAGTGTGTCGACCCCCCCTCCTCCCTCCTTCCTCTCTCCCCCTCTCTCACGCCCACCGCTGCGACGCGGGAGTGTGTATACTCACCGCAGCCCCGCCACAGCCACCGCGCCCAGCGGGACTAGACCCGTACCTGCGTTCCTGGACCCGTCCGCCCGCCCACCGAGAGAGGTGATGCGAGGGGAGAATAGAGGAAGAAGGGGGCAGGGGGAGTAGGGGTTTTTGAGGGGGAGGGAAGACAGTAGGACGGGGGAGGGGGGCGGGTGGGAGAGAGGGGAGGGGAAGTGAGGGGGTGGAAGGTTTGTAGGGGGCGGAAGGGGGGTGGGGGGGAGTGGTGGTAGAGGGGAGAAGGAAGGGTGAAGAGGGAGTGGGAGTGGGGGTTGGGGTAGAATGGGGGGCGTGGTGGAGGGGGTGGGGGGAGGAGGGGTGGGGAGGGAGGAGAGAGGGAAAGGGGGATGGGAGGAGGGTGGGGGGGGAGCGGGGGTTGGGGATGGGGAGAGGATATTGGAGAAGGGGGGGGTGGGGAGCAGAGGTCATCCAAGAGGGGGTTTGGTGGAGAGAAAGGGGGAGGGGGGGAGGGGGGGGAGTACGAAAAACCGTAGGAGGTTTAGGTGGGGGGGGAGGTGGGAGGGAGGGGTAGGGGGGTGGGGGAGGAGAGTGGGTTGGGGTTGTGGGGCTGCAGGATGTGTTGCGGGGGGGGTGGGGGGGAGAGTGGTAGGGGTGTGGAAGAGGAGGGAGGAAGTGAGAGAGGAGGAGGGAGGGGAGGAATGAGGGGGAGCAGGGGGGGGGGGGGGAGGGGTGGGTTAAGGAAGATGTGGGTGGCAGGTGTCAGGGGTGGGGGGGACGGTTGGAAGCGGGGAGGAGACAAGGGAGCGAGGAGCGGGAAGGGAGAAGGGCGGGAGGGGCAGAGGTGGTAATGGAGGTGCGGGTAAGGGATAGTGGCAGGGGTGGGGCGGGGAAGGTTGAAGTGGGATGGTGGTGGGGGGGCTTGGGGGCGCGCACAGATGTGGCTGGAAGTGGGAGAGGGGAGGGGGGGTGGGGTGGGGGGAGGTGTGGGTTGAGGGGGTGTATGTGTGGGGGGTAGAGGGGAGGAGTGGGGGGGAGGTGGCGGGCTAGTTGGCAGGGGTGTAGGGTAGGAAGGGCAGGAGGCACAGGGGGGGTTGTTGGGGGTGTTTGCACACCTCCACCCTACCCCCCCCGCACCCCCCCCCCCACCTGGGAGGTCTCGAGGTGGAGGGTGGGGGGTGGTACTGAGGACAGCCGGGAGGATTAGGGGTAGAGGGGGGGCGCGTGGGGGGTTGAGAGGGGGTGGGCCCGGCCAGCACAATGGTTTGGAGGTTAAGCGGGGGGGGCGAGAGGTGTAAAGGGAGGGTGGAGGGGGGTGGGAGTAGGGTGGGTGGGGGTGCGTGGGGGGGGGAGGTTGGGGAAAGAGGGGTGGATGGGCGGGCGGGAGGTTGGGGAGAGGGGGGGGGGGAATCACATAGCTTGGACACAGGGGGCTCGAGAGGCGGAAGGGCGAGCTCACTTTGTTGAGAGGTAGAAGTAGAGGAAAAAGGAGACGAGAGTAAAAGAGGGGGGAAGGAAAGAGAAAGTTAAGAGAGGAAAGGAGGGAGAAAAGAGAAAAAGAGAGAGAAAGAAGGGGGCATAGAAGAGAGAGGAAGAGAACAGAGGGAGAAGGGAGAGTTTTGAGAGCGAAGAAAGAGGAGGAGGGAGAGAGTAGGGGCGAAAGAAGGAGTAGAATAAGGGAGGGGGGACGGTGGGGGGGGGGGGAAGAAGAAGGGGGAGAAAAGGGGAGAGTTGGAAAGAGGAGAGGGGAGGAGAAGGTGGAGGAGCAAAACCAGAGAGAGGAATAGTAAGAGGGGAGAGAGAAGCGGGGGGGAGTGAGAGAGAACGGGGGGGAGAGAGCAAGAGAAGTGGAGGAGGAGAGACAAGAGAGGAGGATAGTGGGGGTTTGGAGAGGAGTAGACAAGAGGAAGAAGAGGAAGAGGGTTAAAAAGAGTAAAGGGAGTAAGTGAGAAAGAGGAGGGAGAGTAGGGGGAGGAAGCAAGAGCAAAGTAGCAAAGAAGAAAGGCGTAGAGGAAAGGGGGGGAGAGGAGGAGAACGTAGGCAAGAAAGAGAGGGTATGAGGTAGAAGGAGAGAGCGAGAAATGAAAAGGAGAGGAGGGAGGGAGGAGGAACGAGAAGAGACGGTAGGAGGGGAGAAGGAAAGAGGACAAGAGGTAAGAAAGGAAAGGGAGAGGAAGAGTAGGATAAAAAGGTTAGAGGAGAGAGGGAGACAGCAGGGAAGGACGAGAAAGGGGAACGGAGAAATGGACGGGGGAGAAGCGAGGAAGAGAAAAGAAGGGAGGGAGAGGGAGGAGTTAGCGAGAGTGGGAGAGAAGAAAAGGGGGAGTAGGAAAAGCAGGGACAGGGACGAGAGGAGGGAAGAGGCGAGTGAGTGAAAAGAGAGGGCGGTTTAGAGGGCCAGAGGAGAGTTTGGCAAGGGAGGGGCATAAGGGGGAGAGAGAGGAAAGAGAGAGCAGAAAGGAGGGGAGGCAAAGAGGAAACGTGAGAGGGGGGAAAGAACGGGGAGGGAAAGAGAGAGAGAGGAGAGGAAGACGCGTACAAGAGAGGAGACGGGCGAGAGGGGGGGAGAGAGAGAGAGGATAAATAAGAGGAGGAAAAAAGAAATAGCGGGAGCAAGAAGGGAGGTTCGAGGAGGGGCGGGAAGTAGAAAGGAGGCGAAGGAGGGGGAAAAAGGAGAGAGAGAGGGGGGAAGAAAGGGAAAGCGAAGAGAGGTACGAAAGAAGAGGAGAGAGCGAGAAGGTGACAGGAGAGAGAAAAGAGAGGGGGGAGAGGAAATAGGGAGAGAGGAAGAGGAAGGGGGTGAGAGAAGAAGGAAAAGAGGGGAGAAAAGTGCGGTTAGGCAGAGAAGAAAGAGGAGGAGTAGAGGAAGAGGAAGGAAACAGAGGGGGAGTAAAAGGAGGGCGCGGAGGAGAGGGGGGAGAGAGAGGACGGAGGGAGAAGGAGGAAGAGTCGTTAGGGTAAGAGAAGAGAGAGCAAAAAGAAAAAGAAGAGAAAGGAGAAGGGAGGAGAGGAGAGGGAGTCGGGAGAGTTTTGAAGGGGGTGGAAAGAGTTAGAGGGAAGAGAGAGAGGAGGAGGGGGAGAGAGGGCGGAAGGCGGCGGAGTAGTAAAGAAGAAGAGAGAGAGTTAAGAGGAGAGCGAAGGAAGAAGAAAGGGAGAGAGGATAGAAGAAGAGGGTCAGAGGAAGAGGAAGGAGAAAGAGAAGTAGTGGGAGGAGGAAAGAACAAGCAGAGAGGAGAAGAGGGAGGAAGGGAAGAGAGAGATGGAAGGAGTAGAAAGAGCGGAAGACAGAGAGGAGGGGGCAAGCGAGGGAGGGTGAAGTGAGGAAGCGAAGAGAGAATGTAGAGAAGGGAGGGACAAGAGGAAGGTAAAGAAAGAGAGAAAGAGAGAGGGCGAAGGTTAAGAGAAAAGAGAAGGAGTAGCGGAGAAGGAGGGGTTAAAGAGGGAAAAGAGAGAGATAGCAAGAGGGAGGAGAGACGAAAGAGGGGGGGAGGAATGAAGGGAAAGGAGGAGAGAAAGTCAGAAAGGGCGAGAAGACGAGAGGAGGAGAGAAAGGAAGCACGGACAGAGGGTTCGCCGGGAGGGAGGTCGGCGAGTGGAGTTGAAGAGCAAGAAGAGGTAGAAGGTGGGAGAGGGAGAGGGGCGCGGAAAGAGAGGGAGGGGAAGAGGGGTTAGAGAGAAGAAAGAGGGAGGAGAGGAGGAGGAGAGTCAGAGCGTGGCGGAGAGAGGAGTAAGGGAAGAGGTAACAAGAGGTGGAGAGAGAAGCAGGGAGCAAACAGAACGAGGGGAGAAGGAGAAAAAAAAAGAGAAAGGGAGGGTGAGCAGTACGAAACCGACGCGACGGAAAGAGCGGGAGCAGGCGAAGCGGGGAAAAGGGGGAGAGGGGAAAAGAGCAGAAAAGAGTTTAAAGAGGAGAAAGAAATAAAAGAGGAGTGAAAAAGAGTGTGTAGTAAGAAGAAAGAAAAGGAGGAGAAGAGGTTCAAGGGAGAAGAGCACAGGAGGAGCAGCAAGGAGGAGGGGGAAAGGGGGAGTAGAGGGGGGAGTGAGGAAAAGGCAGAGGTCGAGAGAGGAGGGGAGGAGCGGAAAGGAGAAGGAGGGAGGGAGAGTAGAGAGAGAAAGCAAAGGAGAAGGAGGAAGGGAAGAGGACAGAAGGAGAGAACGAAAGGGAGAAGGAAGACGAGAACGAGGTTGGGGAAGAGAGGAGAGAAGAGAAAAGGGGGAAAAAGAGAGAGGGGAGAGAGGGAGGGGACGAGAGTTAAAGAAAGGGAGAGGGGGAGAAGTGAAAGTAGAGCAGAAGGGAAGGAGGGAAGGGGTTGGAGGAAGGGGGAGGAGACGGGGTGAGGGGAGCCAGGATGGGAACGATAAAAGAGAGGGGGAAGGAGAGGGGGGGAGAGGGGTAGAGGGCGCAGAGAGAGCAGGAAAGAGGCGAGAGAGGCGGAGGAGGAACGAAAGGGGGACAGAGGCGGGCGGTTAGAGTTAGGTGCAGAAAAAGAGGATGGAGAAGGAGAGCAGAAAGAAAAAGGCAGAGGGAGAGAGGCGAAGCAGAGAAGAAGTAGAACGCCAGAGAAGGGAGAGGAGCGAGAAAGGAAAGAGGCAGTGTGTGTGTGAGGGGGGGAGAAAGAGAGAGGAGGAGAAGGAGTAAGGTAGAGGAAGAAGAGGCGGAGAACAGGAAGAGAGAGGGAGGAGAAGAGGAGTTGAGAGAGCGGGGAAGAGAGAGAGAGAAAAAGAAGGGGAGTGGGAGGACAGAAAGAGCGAGAGGGAGGAGAAGGAGAGCGTTAAAGGAAAGCCGAAAAAGGGAAAAGAGAGAGACAGGAAAAGAGAGAGTGGGAGGAGAAGGCGACAAGGAAAGACAGGAGAGAGAGAAGGGGGGTGAAGGGTTTGTAGGGAGGGGAAGGACGAGAGCGGACAGAGAGAAGGGGAAAGGGAGAGGGAAAGAGGGAGAGAAAGCAAGGAAGAAAAGAGGGGGAAACGGAAGAGAGGGGAGAGTTGAAAAGAAGGAAAATAAGGAAAGAGGACGAAGAGGAGGAGAGAAGAGAAGAGAGGCGCGAAAGGGAAAAGGGGGAGAAAGAAAGAGACAGAGAAGAGAAGGAGGGAGAGAGGGGCGAGAGAGAAGAGGAGGAGAGAGACGAAGCGGGAGAAAAAAGAGAAGGGAAGGAGGGGAAGAAGAGAGTAGGGAGGGAGGAAGAGGAGAGGCTCGGGAGGGGAAATAGGGTTAGGGGAAGAACGAGGGAGGACGGGAGAAGCGCGAGGAGCGTCAGTTAGGAAACAGGAGAAAGAGAGGCAAGGGAGAGCTGGGAAGAGGGGCAAGGAGGCAGTAGCGAGGCGCAGAGAAAGGTAAAGGTAGGGGAAGGAGGGGGAGAAGGGTGAAGAACGAGAGAGAAGTACAAGGGGAAAGAGTCACGAACGGAGGGAGAGGAGAGAGAGACGAGAAGACGACGCGAAGAGGGGATTAGAGGAGACGAGAGAGTAGGAAAGCCGCGCACAAGAGGCGAGCCAACGAGGGAGGGGTTGCCAGGAGAGCGCAAAGGTAGCAGAATGAGAGCTGGCGAAGGAAGAAGAGAGAAAGAAGAGGAAAGTGGGAGAGGACGGAGAAGTAAAACGTCGAAGAAAGGCGGAGAGAAAAAGGAACGGGAGCAGTTAGAGAAGAAGGAAAGGAAAGAGGCGGGAGGGGGAAAAGAGGGGGGAGAGAGAGGAGGGGGAGGAGAGGGAGAAGAATGGTGTAAGAAGAGAGAGGAATGGGCACAGGAGTAAGAGGAAGGGAAAAGAAGAACGGGTTGAGTCGGGGAGGAGTCAATAGAAGGGAGGGGAAGGGGGAGAGGAAAGGAGAGCGAAGAGGAAGAGCGGACAGGGAAGACTAAAGGGGAGTGGGAGAGAAGACGTGGCAGGAAGGTTTAGTAGCGGAAAACGAGTTGGGGGGTAAAGGAGAGGAGAGAGGAGGACAGGTGGGAGGAAGCAGAAAAGGGCGGCGAGGAAGAGGAAGAATAGTGCTAGACGGGAAGAAAGAGAGAAGGCGAGAGGTAAAAAGGTAGGGAAAGGTAGAGAGGAAGGGGAGAGGAGACGACAAGAGGTAGGAAGAGAGGTGGGGGATGGAAAGAGGAGAAGTACGAGAACAAAGAGCGAGGAGAAGGCGGGGAGGTAAGAGGGGGGCAGAACAACAAAGTAGAAAAGGGGGAGGGGGAAAGGAAGCGAGAGGGTAGTGAAAGGGGAAAAAAGGAGAGAAGCAGCAGACGGGTGGAAAGCAAGAGAGGGGGAATGGGAGAGAGCAGAGGAGAGGAGGAGACGAAAGAGGGTTAGGAGAGGTGAGGAGGAAAGGAACGGATAGAGGTTAGAAGGGGAAGAGAGGAGTTGGGGAGAGGAGAAGGGAAGGAAAGGGGGAAGGGTGAAGGGGAGGAGAGAGGAAAGAAAAAGGTCGAGGTTACGGGGGGGAAGCGAGGAGAAAGAAGGCGGGGGAGGAAGGAAAGAGAAAGAGAGTGAGAGGAGAGAAAGAGAAGCGAAGAGGCGAGAGGGAGTTAAGAGAGAGAGGCGAACAAGAGAGAGGAAAGAGGAAAGGAAGAGGGCAGGAAGGAGAAACGCGGGAAGAGGTTCGAGAAAGGAAGGGGAGAAAAAGTGGGCGTGCCAGAGAACAAGAAGAGAAAACGAAGGGGGGGGAAGTGAAGGCAGAAGACGGCCGAGGGAGAAAAGAGAGAAAGAAGAGGGGGTGAGATGAAGTAGGCGGAAAGAGCAGAGAAGGCGGGCGGACGGTAAGGGCCGAAAGAAGAGAGGGAAGGAGGGAACGAGGGGGAGGTTAGGAAAGGAAGAGAGCAGGAAAAAGAGAGGAGAAAGAGAAAGAGGGAACGGAGGGGAGAAAAGAGAAGAGAAAGGTAGGAAGGGGAAAGGGAAGGAGAAGAGGTAGAAGGCGAAGAGAAAGGAAGGAGAGGAGGAGGCGGAGGGTTTGTAGGAAGTACGATGGGAAGAGAAAAGTAGAACACGGGTCGAGTAGAAGAAAGAGGGTAGAAGAGGAAGAGAGGAAAAAAAAGCTAGTGGGAAGAAGAAAGGGAAGACGGGGAGGAGGGTTGAGGGAAGGAGAGAGAGAGAGAAAAGAAAAAACTTGGGAGAAAGGATAGGGGTGAGAAGGAGAGAAGACGAGAAGAGAAGAAAGGGAGGGAGAGGGAAGCGGAGGTTAAAGATGAAAGTGGGAGAGGAAACAGAGGAACGGACGCGGGGAGAAGGAAAAGGAGAAGAAGAAAGTTGGACGAGGTGAAAAAGAAGGGGACTGAGAAAGGGAAGAGAGAGGAAGGAAGAAGGAGACGAAGGTGAGAAGGGAGGGAGGAGGTAAGAGAAGGCGGCAGACGGAAATGGGAGAGGAAGAAGGGAGGGAGAGAGAAGACAGGGAGGTTTAGCAGCAGAAAGAGGGTTTGAGAGCTAAGAGGGGGGGGAGGAGGGGGAGAGGAGTTGGACGAGAAGGGAGGAGTTAAAGGGAAGTTGAGAGAGAGGTGGTGAGGGGGAAGGTAGAGAGGAGGGTGAGGGGTGGGGGGTTGGAAGGTGGGGGAAGAGGAGAAAGGAGCGTGAGGGAAGGGGGAGGAGGGAGGGGGGCAGGGGGGGGGGGAGGGGAGGGGGGAGGAGGAGAGGTTATGGGGAGGGGGAAGTGGGAGGAAGGGGGCGGAGTTGAGGTTGGGGAAGAGAGAGGAGGGAGGAGGGGGTGGGGGAGAAAGAGGGAGAAGGAAGGAAGTCGGGGGAAAGGCGAAGAGGGGAAGGAGGTAGGGGAATGGGGGGGGAGGGTGAGGAAGAAGGGAGTAGAGAGATAGAGTGGAAGGGGTTGGCAGGCGTGGGTGGGAAATGGGGAGAGGAGGAGAGGGAAGGAAAATAAGAAGAGGCCGCAAGGGGTAGCGAGGAGAGAGAACGAGGGGAGAAGAGGAAGGAGCGAAGGAGAGGGGAGGTGGAGGGGAGGAACAGGAGGGACAAGAGCGTAGAACGAGGAGCGGTAAGTTAACGAGGGAGAGAGAGGTTGCAGGACGAAGGGGGGCGAGGGAGGGGGTGAGGCCGGGCGGAGGAGGGGAAGGAGAGAGGTCGAGGGAAGGAGGCGAGCGCGAGGTTACGGGAGAGGGGAGGAAGAGGGGGGGGGGGTCTGCACGGGAGACGGCCGCAGTCGCCGTGTTAGCGGGGGATGTGCTTTAGTCTGTCTCTGGGCTTTCTGCTGGTTAGCGAGCTGCCCCACCCTCTCCTTTCTTCCTTCTCTCTTCTCTTTTCGTCTTCTCTCTCTTTTTCTTCTACTTCTCCTTTCTCTTTCTTTTTCTTTTTCTTTTCTTTTTTATATTTTCACTTTAATCTCCCTCCTTTTTTTTCTTTCCTTCCTTTCATTTTTCTTTATAAATGTCTTTTCTCCCTTTACTCTCATCTTACTTTTTTTTTTCCTATCCTTCTCTTTCTTTAACTTTTTATTTCTCTTTCCTTCTTCTTCCTTTTTTTTCTTATTCTCTTTCCTCTTTTTTTTCTTCTTTTTTCTTCTTCTCCTTTTTTCTTTTTTTCTATTTTCTATTTTTTTTTTCTTTTTTTTTTCTTTTTCTTTTCTTCCTTTTCCCCTTCTCCCTCTCCTTCTCTTTAATCTTTCCCTCTGTTCTTTTTCTATCTTACTTTTCTTTTCCTCTTCCCAGCTCCACGCGCAATCCTTCTATTTCCTCTTTATTTCTCTTTCTCTTCTTTCTCTTCCTTTCTCTCTTAATTCCTTTTTTTTTTTACTATTGCTCGTTCCCGTTTTTCCATGCGAGTAGCCG
Organism: Tanacetum coccineum; assembly: GCA_026074375.1. NCBI lineage: Eukaryota > Viridiplantae > Streptophyta > Magnoliopsida > Asterales > Asteraceae > Tanacetum > Tanacetum coccineum. The sequence continues at coordinate 13,125 of BQNB010023696.1, read as the reverse complement.
CGCCCACGACCCACCGCCCGCCCAACCCAATGAGTGCGCACAAGAATACACGACTAGAATAGACGTTATACGCCCCGCACACACGCACGCACCACAAACGCCCACCGCGCCGTCCAAAACGCACCCGCGCCCCCCGCCACCCGCCCCCCGCTACGAACGGAGGAGGGGTGAGTGCTCTGAGGATTAAATATACTCCGAGTGGGAGCACCGGGAAGGGGAAGGGCGCGATCGGGGAACTTTGGCACGGTGGTCGAGGAGCGACGGGAAGGGCCTCCGGGGGCAAAAGGAGGGTAAGGAGGAGAGAGAGAGGGAGAGACGGGGGAGAGAGAGGGAAGGGTAGAGGAGAGGAGGGGGAGGAGACGAGAGAGGAGAGGAGCGAGTGGAGGGAAGGTAGGAGAGGGGGAGGGATGGAGAAGGGAGGGAGGAAGGGGGTGAGTTAGGAGGGAGGAAAGGTAGGAGAGACAAGGGAGAAGGAGGAAGAGAGGAGGAGGAGGAGGAGGGGAGGGGAAGGAAGAGGGGAGAGAAAGGAAAGGGGGAAAGGGAGGGGAGAGAGCAGGGGAAGAAAAGGAGGGAGTGAGCGAGAGGAAGGGAAGGAGGGGAGCGGGGACGAAAGAAAAAACGGTGGGATGGGAGGGGGCGGGGGAGAGGGGGAGGAGTCAGAGGAAAGAGGGAGGAAGGCGAGAGAGAGGGGGAGGGTTAGATAGAGAGGAGGGGAGGGCGGAGGGGTGGTGAAAGAGGAGGGGAGTAGGCTGGAGGGGGAGGGGAGAAGCTGGGGGGGTTTGAGGGGAGAAGAGAGAAGAGAGGGAGGAGGAGGGAGAAGAAGGTAGTGAGGAAGGGGGAGAGGTGAGGAGGAGGGGGAAGAGAAGAAGTAGGAGGAAGGTCTGAGGAGGGGGGAGAGAAGGGATAGTAAAGGAGGGAGGGGAGAGGGAGAGTAAGAGGAGTAGATGACAGGGAGAAGGAAGGAGAGTTAACAGGGGGAGTGAGAGTAGGTAGAAGGAAGAGGGTATGAGGAGGGGGGAGGTTTAGAGAAGCGCGGAGGGGGGGAGGAGAAAGAGGAGTTGGGGAGTAGAGAGGAGGGGGGGAAGAGGAGGGAGAAGGGGGGAAGGGAGGGGGGAGAAAGGAGGGAGAGAGCGGGGGGGAGAAGGGGGGGGCGGGCGGAGAGCGGGGGGCGGGGAGAGTTGGAAGAGGGGGGGACGAAGAGAAAGAGAGAGGAGGCAGGAAGAGTGGGGAGAGTGAGGGAAGGGGGGAAGAGTGGGAAAGAGGGAGGGGAGGAGGGATGAGGAAGGAGTAAGGAGGGGGGAGAGAGAAGAGGGGAGGAGGAGGAGGTGTTGAAAGAGATGGGGGGAGGGGGGTAGGGGGAAGGAGAGAGGGGAGGGGAGGGGGGAGGTTACGGGGGGGGGAAGGAGAAGAAGACGAGTAGAGTAAGAGAAGGGGGAGGAAGGAAAGAGAGGGAGAGGGGGCGGGGGAAAGAGCGGGAAAGTGAACGAGAGGGAAGCGGGGAGAGAGGCAGAAGGGGGAGAGATGGGGGGAGGGGGGAAGGTGGTTGAGTAGGATAGAGGGGAGGAGGGAGGAAGAAATAGTAGTTTGGTAAAAGAGGGAAGGAAAGAAGGAGGGAGAGAAGGAGAAGGGGGGGAGGGTGAGGGATGGGGGGGGGGAAGTACGGAAGGAGGAATGAGGGAAGGGTTGAGAATGACGGGGGGAGGGAGGGTTTTGAGGGGGAGGAGCGGGGAAGGGGCTGGGTTTGTGGGTTAGAAGAGGAGGGGAGAGCGGAGAAAGGGGCGAGAGGGGGGGAAGGAGAAGAGGAGAGTAGAGAGGAGGGAGGGAAAGTGGGGAGAGAGGGGGGCGGCAGGGGGAGTTGAGGGGAGAGGGGGGGGGTAGGAAGAAGGGAGGGGAGGAAAAGAAGAAGTTAGGGGGGGGGAAGGAGAGAGGGGAAGCGGTTAGGGAAGGTGGAGCAGGGAGGAGGGGGGGCGAGGAGGGGAGGGAGAGACGGAGAGACCAGAAGAGAAGGGGGTGAAGAACCAAAGTTAGGAGGGAGAGAAGGTAAGGAGAGGGGCGAAAGAGAGGCAAAGAGGCGGGGGTGGCGTTGAGGGGGGGGAGGGAAAAGGGGGGGAGGGGGAAAGGGGGGGGAGAGGTGGAAACGGGGAGACGGAGGGAGGGCAGAGGGAGGGGAGGAGGGGAGGAGGTAGGTTTGGAGTGAGGGAGGGATGCAAGCGGAAGGAGAGGAAAAGAGAGTTCTGAGAAGTAGGGGAGGGAGAATTGGTCGAAGAAGGGGAAGGGGGAAGAAGTTGGAGGGTGAGGAAGAGGAAAGGAGGGGGGCAGATAGAAGGAGAGGGAGGAGGGTAGTTTAAGAGGAGGGAGGAGGAAGAAAGGGAGGAGAGGAAGTGAGAGAAGGGAGAAGGGGGAGGAGGAGGGGAGGAAAAGAGTGTAGGGGGGGGAGGGGCGGGAGGGTGCGAGGAGGAGGGAGAGAGTAGGAAAGGAGAGAAAGAAGGGAAGGAAAGAGAGTGGGGAGGCAGAAGGGAGGGAGAGAAGCGAAAGGAGGAGGGGGGAGAGGGGGGGGTAGGGGGAAGGGGGGGAGGGGGAGAGGGAGGAAGTGAGAGGCAGAGGAGGTGAGAAGGAAAAGAGGAAGGAGGGGGGTTGGAGAGAGAAAGAAGAGAGGCGGGGGGAAGGAGGGGAGAGGGGAGGTTGGAGGAGAAGGAGGAGAGGAAAAATAGGGAGTGTTAGGAGAGAGAGGGGGGAGGTAAGAAGAGGGGGTTTTTTGGTTTTTCTAGGGGGACGGGAAGAGGGGGGAGGGAGAAGAGAGGGAAGGCGAAGCCAGCGGGAGGGAGGGGAAGAGAAGAGAAGGGAGAGTTTACAAGGAGGAGAGGGAGAGACAGAGCGAGGGGGAGAAGGAGGGAGAAGGGTTGGAGGGGCGAAGGAAGACGAGAGGAGTGGGGAGGGGGAAGGAGCAAGTAAGGAGAGAAGGGGAAAAGAAAGGGGGGGGAGGAGGGGGGAAGAGAGGGGGGGGCGGAGGGAGAGGAGGCGGTGGAGAAAGGAGAGAGGAAGGGGGAAAAGGAAAAGACGGAGGGGGGGGGAGAGGTTTTGGGGGGGAGGGAGGAGGTGAGAGGAGGAAAGGGAGGGGTGGGTAAGGGGGGAAGCCACGGGAGAGGGGGAAGAGAGGCGGTGGAGGAGGAGGGGAGAAGAGAAGAGGGGAGAGAAGGGAGGGTGGCGGCTGGGGAAAGAGGAAGAGAGAGTAAAGGGAGAGGTGTTTAGGAAGGAGGGAGCGTAGGGGAGGGGAGAAGTGAGGTAGAGGGGAGGGGGGCGGGGTTTGTGGACGGAGAAGGAGGGAAGGGGGGGAGAGTTAAGGGAGGGAGGGAGAAAGTGGGGAGTAAAGGGAGGGGGGAGTGGAAAGGAGGGAAAGTTGGAGGAGGTGGAGTTATGCAATGGGGTGGAGGAGAAGGAGGAAGGGACGGAGGGAGAGGAAAGAGGAGGGGAGATATGAAGGGGGGGGAGAGGGGGACGAGGGTTGAGGGAGGGGGGGGAAAGAATAAGCGGGAGAGGAAAGAGAAGGAACGGGGGGGGGGGGGGGAGGAGAAGACCGCGGTAAGTAGAGTTAGGAGAGGAAGGAGGAGTGGGGGGGTGAGGACGGGAGGAGGGGGGGAGGAAGGGGAGGAAGGGAGAGGGGGGGAGAGAAAGAGGGGGGGGGGGGGGGAGTGGGCGGGGGAGGGGTGGAGGGGCAGGGCGCCAGCTATTTCAACAGAGGGCGCAGACCGGGGGGAGGCAACGCCGAGGCTTGTGTTCTTTCTTTCCTTCTTATTAGTGTTTCCTGGAGTCACCAATGTGCTGTGGCTTTCGCCGGCGCGCCTGCGGGCGGAGTCGTGGGCGTAGACGCAGGCGCTCAGAGCTGGGGGGCGACGGAGGGGGGAGCCCGCGGGGGGGGGGGGAGGAGAGAAGAGAAGGGAGGGAAGTGTAGACAGAGAGGCGGGTCAGGAAGACGCAATGAAGGGGGATGTGGACGGGGGTTCCGGCGAAGTCGGAGGGGGAAGAGGGGGTAGGGGGAATGACTGTGCTGTGTAGGGTCGAGGTCGGCGAAGGCCGAGCGTGAGCTTAAGTGTGTGATGCGTGACTGTTTGGTGGATTCGTCGTGCCCGTTTTCTTCGCGGCTGAGTCAGGAAAGCTTTTCTTGCCCCACGTGGAGGTGTAGTTCTTCTCCTGTCTCTGAGTCGGGCGTGGTGATGTGGGTACCCTTGACCCTATTCTCTTTTTTCCTTGCATTGTTTATTATTTTCTTCTTTTCGTCTTTCATTTTTCTTTCTGTTTCTTTTAGACTTGTGAGTTCTTCTTGCTCCTTTTATCTCTCTTCTCTTATTTTTGCTTTTTCTTTTCTCTCTTTTTTTTTCCGCCCTTCTCCTTCTTTCTCTTTTCCCTTTTCTTTTTTAATCCTAACTTCTCTTTCTTTCTTTCCTTTTTCCTTCCCTTTCTTTTTCTTCTTCTCCTCTTATTTCTTACTTTTTCTCTACTTTTCTACTCCTTCTTTCTTTTCTTTCTAATATTTCTTCCATCATCAATATTCTACTCTCTAACAAAAAAACCACAAACAATAAACAATCCTAATGAAAACCAACAAAAACAAAAAAAAAAAAAAAAACCACCATAACCAAAAAAAAAAAAACAAAAAAAAAAAAAAAAAACCCCACAAAAAAACCCCCAAAAAACCCCAACCCACCCAGACAATATTTTCTTCTCCCTTTTCTTCTCAAAACTTTTCCTTTTATTTCCCTTCTTTCTTCTCTTCTCTCCCTTCTCTTCTCTCCCACTCTTTTCCTCTTCCTTTCTTCCTCTTTTTTTATTTCTTACTCCTACTCTCCCATCTTCTTTCCTACTCTCCTCTCTCTCTAAAGCCTCTCTTTTCTTCTCTTTCTCTTTTTATTAACTTTACTTTCTCTTTTCCTTCTTTCTTCTCTCTTCTCTTTTCTTCCTCTTCTCCCCTCTTCTCTTATTTTTTCCTTTTTCTTTTCTTCTTTTCTCTCCCTCTAATTTCTTTTCCTCCTTCTCTCCCCCCTAACTACTCCTCTCTCTTTTCCATTCTCTATCTTCTCTGCCTTTTTTCTTCTTTCTTTTTTCATCCTTTACTCCCCTTCCTCCCCCCCTCCCTCCTCTTTCTTTTCTTTTTTCTTTATACTATTCTTCCTTTTTCTCTTTCTTATCTCCCCTCTTTTTTTTAATCTCCTTTAACCTTTTCTTTCTCCATCTTTCTCTTAACTCTTCCTTCCTCTCTTTTCCTTCTATTCCTTTCCTTTCTTTTTTTTCTCCTCTTTCTCTCTCTTTTCACGCGCGCGCTCGCATTATTCTTCTCCTCTTTCTCCTTTTTATTACTCTCCTCTCTTCCCTTCTCTCTCTCTTATCTTCTACTCCTTTTCTTTCTCCTAACTTATTTTTCTCTCTTCTCTTCTTTTCTTTCTTTTTCTTCTTACTCTTTTCTCTCTTTCTCCTTTCTCTTCCTTCTTTTCCCTCCTTCTTCCCTTTTCTTTCTTTCTTTTTCTCTTCTTTCTTACCTCTTTTTCTTTTCTCTTCTCCTCCTCTTTTTAACTTTTTTCTTTCTTTCTCCTTTCTTTCCTACTACTCCCTTTTTCTCCCTAAACTCTTCCTCTCCTCTTTTCCCTTATTTTATTTTTCTTTTCTTTATTTCTCCTTTCTCTTTCCCTTCTTTTACTATTCCCCTTTTCCTTATTTCTCTCCCCTTTCTTTTATTTCTTTTTCTTCTTAACTCCTAATTTTCTCTCTTTCTCTCTCATTCTCTTCTCTTTTTTTTTTTTTCTCATCTCCCTCTTTTTATTCTTCCTTTCTTTTTTTTTTTTTCTTTTCTTCCCCTCTAATTTCTTTTTTTTCCTTTACTTTTTTTTCTCCTCTTTCCTTAATTTCTTCTTCTTTCTCCTAAAGATTTCTCCTTTTAACCTACTCTACTTCTCCTCTTTTCTTTTCTTTCTCTCTTCTTCCTTAAAGTTCTTCTTTCTTTTTTTCTCTCTTTCTTTTCTTTCTCTCCTCCCTCTTTACTTTTCTCCTTCTCCTTATTCCCTTTTTTTCTCTTCTCTTAATCCTTTTTCTCTTTTTCTTTCTTCCCCTTCTTTCCTTTCTCTCTTAATACTTTTCTCTTAATTTCTCCCTTCTAACTCCTCTCTTTCTTCTCCTACTAATCTTCTTTTCTATTAAATTTTTTTCTTTTTTTTTCTTTCTCTTTTTCCTCTCCTTTCTCCCCTTCTTTCTCTCCACTTAATTTTTCTCCCCCTTTTTTCTCTTCTTTCCTTCTTTTCTCTTACCTTTTTCCCCTCTTCCCTTTCCCTTTTTTCTCTCTTTAACTCTTCTTTCCCTTCCTTTTCTCTCTAATTTTTTTTTCTCCTACTCTTCTCTTCTTCTCCTTCTTTTTTTTCTTATTCCCTTTCTTTTTTTTTCTTTAAAGTTCTTTTCCTTTCTTTTCTTTTTCTTCCTCTTCTCCTACCTCTTCCTTTTAAGTTTCTTTTTTCTTTTCTTTCCCTCTTTCTTCCTTTTCCCTTCTTTTTCCTTTTTACCTTCTTTTTTTCTTAACCTCCCTCTTTTTTTTCTGTTGCTTTTCTCTTTTCCTTCTTCTCTTTCCCCTTCTTTCGATTTTCTTCTCTAACTGCCTCTCCTCTCCTCTCTTCCTACTACCTTCTCCCTTTTACTTCCTTTTCTTTTTTTACTTTCTTCTTTCTTCTCCTCTTTTTTTCTTTTATTCTTTTTCTCTCTCCCTTTCTCTTTCTCCCTTTTACTCTTTTTCCTTCTTCTCTTCTCTCTTCTTTTCTCTTATCCTTCTCTTTTTCTCCTTCTTTTTCTCTTTTTCCCTTCCCCCCGCTCTCCTTTAACCTTCTATTCTCATCCTTCTTTCTCCCTTAATTTTCTTAATCTCTCTTTTTTCTTTAACTTTTTTTCTTAAAGATCTTCCTCTTTCTTCTTCTCTTCTCTTTTTACTTACTCTAACCCTCCTCTTCTTCCTTTCTTCTCTTCTATCTTTTTCTTCCTTCTTTTCCCATCTAACCTTCTCTTCTCTATTCCCTTTGCCCCTTCTAATTCTTTTTTCTTCTACTTTTAACCTACTTTTTTCCTTTCTTTTTCTCCTTCTTTTATCTCTTTTTCTCTCTTTCTCTCTCTTCTTCTTTTCCCTTTCGCCTTTTTTCCTTTTACTTTTTTTCTTACCTTCCTTTTTTCTACTTTTATCTCTCTTCCTTAACTTTTTTCTCCTCATTCCTTTTACTCTTTTCTACTCTCTTTTCCTTCTTTCCTTTCTTTCCTTCTCTTCTCTTTTCTCTTTCCTTATTTTTTCTTCTCTTCTCTCTCCTCTTTTCTCTCTATCCTAAGTTTTATCCTTCCTTTTTCTTTTTTTCCTTTCCCGTTCTCTTTTTCTTTTTCTTCTTTTTATTCCTCTTTCTTTTCCCTCTTTTTTTCCTTCCCTTCTTTTTTTTCTCTTTCCTTTCCTCTCTTCTCTCCTTCCTTTTTCTCTCTTTAATTTCTTCCTCCTTTCTATCTCCTCTCTTTTTCTTTTCCCTATTTTTTTTCTTCTTTTTTCATCTCTTCTAATCTTTCTATTTCTTTTCTTCTCTTTATTCTCTTTTTTCCTCTCTAACTCTCCTTCCCCCTTTCCTTTTCTCTTTTTCTTCCTTTCCTCTCTCTCTCCTTCTTTCATTTCCTTTACCTTATCTTCTTTCTTTTCTCCTCTTTTCTCTCTCCCTTTCTTCTCTTTTCTTTTTTGTGGTGTTTCTTCTCTTCTCTCTTCCTTTCTCTTCTTCTTTCTCTCCCTTTCTTTCCCTTCTATCCTTCCTCCTTATTTAATTTTACTCCCTTTTAATCTTCTTCTCTTCTCCCCTTCGCGCGCCTTTCTTTTCTTCCTTTTACCCTCTCTTTTCCTTCTCTTTTCTTCCCTTTTCTTCTCTTCTCCCTTTCTTCTTTCTTTTTTCCCTCTTCCTTCTTTTCTCTTCCTTTCTTCTTAATTCTTTCTCTCTTCTATTTACATTAACCCTCTCTATCTCTTCTTTCTTTCTTTCTTTCTCTTAATTCTCTCTATCTCTTTTTTTCTACTTTTCTTTTCCCTTTCTTTCTTTTTATTTTAATCCTTTTTTCTCTCTGTCTTCTTCTTCTTAATCTCCTCTCTTCTTATCCTCCTTACTTTCTCTTATAACACTTTCTTCCTTCTCCCTCCTTTTCTTTTCTTTCTTTATTCTTACTAAATTCTCTCTTTCTCTCTTCTTTACTTTTTTTCCTCTCTTTAACTTCTTTTTTTCTCTTAATTTTTTTCCTTCTTTCTCCTTTCTTTCCTTTTTCTCCTCCCCCTCTAACTCTCTTCTCTTTTACCTCTTTTAAAGATTTTTTGTTTTAAAAGCATTTATTTGATTCTATTCAAGTACACAACCAAACACCTCACGAAATAGGAGACGAAAACACTCAAACTCACTCTACTTATCTATGTTGGTAACATGTAAACTAATTCGCTCAAATGTTTTATTTACTCGGTCGTGACGAGTATTCTATCATAAGCTTGGCAAGGATACACATCTTCACCGCTAAAGCTAAGGAGTAACAAGTTTATAAAGGTAAATATGGGTTTATATGATAAGACTTAGGGTTGATTACTCTAACTACTCTTTATCGATACCAATATTCCAGGAGGGCGACAAAGACCACACATACACACCCGTAACGACGGGATAGACACATGTGACTACTCACTCCCACCTCGAATAAGCTAAAGAGTAGGAATAGTAGAGTAATATAGGGTATGAATCTTCTAACTTTCACCAATGATAATAAACCAACAAGGCAGCTGAGACATGCACACATGGTCGTAACGACGGAATAGACATGCACGCTCGATCACATCCGCATTCGCGTAAAACCCATGGTTAATGATTAGGAAAAGGAAATAAATTGTTGTTAAATAAAAATTACAAAACAAATAGATTAAGTTTAAAATGCAAGTTGCTAGATACTTTTTTCTCACCGTTACCATGATAAAGACACAACTATTTCAACATCTTGATCATAGATCAAAAACAACAACCTAAGTTGGCGTTCCCGTAACGGTCAACTTCCCAATCATCCCATATTTACATACTTTACAAGGCAAGTGGCGATATCTTCTACTTTATACAATACTCTACGTCGTTTATTTGTATCAATGAATAATCGATCCTTTGTGTAATTCCTTCGGTAGTTGCGAAACGATTATCTTCAAACTTTTCTTCTCTTTTTTGTTGCGATTTTTCTAATTTTTTCGATTTTTTTTGCTAACACTATACTATGAAACTCGGTGTAGTTTCACCATCTTCACGATCATAATAATTCCGGATAATTCCTTCGATAATTCTTCATTCTTCGGACGTACCATTAATGCGATGGTAGTAAAAATACATGAGTTTTGACTATAATATACATTCCCATTTGCGATATGCAAATTTCTTCCAACCGTACCAAAAATAGAAAATTTTGACACAAGACTCGGGAAATACAAACTTTACACTTTAAGCAACTAGCAACTGTAAAATAAACATAATCTAACAGGGTAGGCTAAGGTGTAAAGGTGTAACGAAACAAATAATTGGTGTAGTTCCTAAAGGATTGGTTCTACGGGTTGTTCTAGGGGTATCTTACTCTTAGAATGAGAGTAAACAAAGGGTTTATACGGGGGTTAACTAACCAGTGTAGTTAGTTAATAAGCAACATGTAAAGGCGATTTGGGTGTAATCCTAAAAATTTACTAGTTTAAACAAGTTACTCCATCTAAATCCATAGTACTTATCACTGTTGTCTCGAATAGATATACCAAGCCAAGTTCTAAAGTCTACAACATCACCGACACACTCATATTTTGTGAAATTTGGGTAAACATTTAGAAACGGATAGGTTAAATCCTCACAATATCTAACAAGGGTTATTGTGTGCGGGTTATGTATCAAGTAATTTCACAAAAGTATGCTTGAAGAAATTTTAGAATTTAAGCATAATTTAAGCATTTTAGTGTGAAAAATAGAACAAGTAAACATTCTAATTCCATCCTCCCACTTGAATTATACAACGTCCTCGTTGTGTAGATAAAACATTAAATACGGGAATTAAAAAGAATTAGAATGAGAAACTCCCCTGATATTTGCTCGGTAGATTCTCCATGTTGGGTTTATTAGCAAGATTATGTTGAACAGTCGCCTTGAAGTTTCAAGACTCCAACACTTCAAGATCTCTAGATTTGTAAATTCTCCACCAATATTCGTGGATATTTCTTTCACGAGGTCCTGTATAAATTCTCAGAAAACAAATGCAATTCTATCTCCGTGTATTCGTTTGGTTAGACTCAAAATATGGACCTAAAACTGTACAGGAAGTCGATACGCCGTATTGATACCTGTGTCGAATACGTTGTATTCGTTTAACGAATATGCTGTATTGATTGTGCTGAAGAATAAAGAATAGATAACGTTCAGAAGGCTAATACGCCGTATCCATGGGGTTTTGATACTCGGGGGGGGGGCCATATAGATAGTAGGAAAAGACAGACTACTCGTTAAAATGAAAATTTACATTCCGGGGTTGTCTCTCGGCAATCACTTTTGTTTACAGAAAAGTCTTAAAGTTAGATTTGCTCCAATTTAATCCCATCCTTATAAAAAAAATTGAGGTCGAACGGGATGCCAAATGGCACATACAAATTCTTGAAAAGATTTATTAGCATCCCTTTGATAATATAATTACAAGTCATGATATTAAGATTTAATTCCATGATAAAATTTTTAGTTTTAAAAAATTTATTAGATGCATCATGACTTGTTTCTAAAGCTCATTTGACCCATGTGCATACGCACCAACATCGGTATGTATTACATTACCCCCCGAAGACCGTTTGATATCGATTTTATCATCATCATTGTCCTTATCCGATTTTGAATCATCGAGATAAATTATGTTAAAAGGAAATAGATCATTAAAGTATAAAACGTTTTGTTCCTCTTCATCACATTCAGACAATGATTTTTCATCTTCAAAATCAAATTCATCGATATGTTGAGGGCTTAAATTGGTTCAGTTAAGAAATCTGATTTAGACGTTAGAGCATCATTGTAAACAATGGCTGGAAATTCATTCTCAAATTCTTTAAAGAAGTCTAAATCATCAATACAACTGACCGAAGGCTCGGGTGATGGAAATAAAGCCTTGTTGAATTTTTCATTATCTTTTTCCGAATCCGTTTTCAAATCATTGGTAGAAAATATTTTAAAAGAAAACGAGTTTTTTTTAAAACTAACGTGTAATCTTCATCGTTGGGATGGCATATGATATTCTAAAGTCAATTTCATCGTTAAGAGAACTTGCCGTGGGTTCACAAGAAGGTGTTTCATTTGATGTCAAACTATCATTGGAGACTATAGCTGGTGTAACACCCCCAAATTGGGTCGCAACGGAATAAGGATCTCCGGGGCATGTTACTTCATAGATCAATAACACAAGATATATATAGAACGACCAAAAAGTTATTTTAAAACTGATACATTGGATTTAACAAATATTTGATACAAATAGCCCGAAGCTTTAACTTGTTCCTTATTATTATTACAAAGATACTGGTTCACAACACATGAGTTTCCCAAACACATAATACAAACCATTTCTTTAGATGACAATCCCAAAACAAATCACCAATGTTATCTTGGCACCTTATGCTTACTGATCTCCTGAAAAACATTGCTTTAAAACGTCAACAATAATGTTGGTGAATTCATAGGTTTGATAAATCATAATATGCAGGACCGCAAGACTTTCCCCGTGATAATGCAACACATGCAGACATCAATGCAGACATCACAAAATCCGATTACGTTTTCCTAAGCTCATGACACTGAAGCTCGACAATTATATTCGCAATAATAAATATTGCTATTCTGCCCGATCAGATGTTCAACCCTAAACATCCCAAATCCGACATGCTATAACGTTCGTTCCCGGTGATAGCTAATCACCCGAACGGGGAGGTCAATCCCAAATAGATCTATTCATAACATTCACGCTCACATAATGTAATTCACAACTACATCTATGCAATTGACAGTTCATGATAATGGGCTCAACTTGGGTTATCGCTACTTAGGCAAACACGTAATCAATATAAAATATACACTTGCGTCCAATTTATAAAACAAAGCATGTTTCCACCCCAAAGTTATAAATCATTGAAATCGTAAAAATGTGGGGCTATGAACTCACCTTGAGTTACTGATAATCCAAATATCACAGATAACGCGTCACGTAAATGATCGAATGCAACCTAAATGAACATAGGTCGTATAAGCACTAATCGCTTTGATTAACTAACATCATATACAAGTCTATGTTAGTTACATCATACTATCGTTCAGGCTATCATAATTTAAGAGGTCATGTAGTGACGTATGAGGAGCTAAGACACTTTAAATCGTAAATCCAATAACTCGTCGATACGCCACCCCGAAGAGGCATCATTATGAAACTCCCCAGTAATATAGTACTTTGATAACCACATATAATTCTATATAGCTTCATCACCGTCTAATCGTTTTCGTTAAATCATATTTATAAAGTAAAAACATTTATAAATACACCTTTAGCCAAAATGACCTAACTTTATCGTTTTAAGTCCGTTTCTCGCGTTTCTTACGTTCACGTTTTCGTATTAAGTCGATTTATTAATAATTGACATTTTTATATTTTTAGTCCCCTGATGAACAGTAATTTTTACTGTTCACATCAGTTATAAAGTTATTTTTATAGTTTTAGTTATCGTAAAACCCGTAAACGTCATATTTTATTCGTTATAGCTTTGTTTTTAGCGATTCTTTCGAGCATGTTCTCGTAATTGAAAGTTCTATATATTTATGAGGTTTACAAAAATTAATGTTTCTGTCATGAACAGTAACTTTTATAAAAATTGTTTTATAAAAGTATTAATTGTCGTAAACTCGCGAAATTCATAACTCATTCGTTATTAATTGAAAATTTTCGTTTCTTATCATTTTGAAATCCTAAAAATATGTGTAATCTGTAACATTTCATATTTTCAGGTCTTTTACGACATCATCTATTTTACTAATTTTTTTTTTCTCGTACGCGTTTACTTTT
>BQNB010023695.1:0-61526 GCA_026074375.1 Tanacetum coccineum | reverse complement strand
GAAAAACATCTTTCTCTCTCTAAGAGTAATTAGCCAACCCATCATCTATTGCTTGTGTTATGATATCATGTATACTACAACCTTTCCTCGGAAAAACTCCTTATGAGCTTTTCATAGGTAGAAAGCCCAACCTAGAATATTTTAAAGTGTTCGGTAGCAAATGTTTTAGCCTTAATACCAAAGACTACCTAACCAAATTCGACCCAAAAGCAACCGATGGCATTTTCTTAGGTTATTCTCCTAATAGTGAAGCATACATAGTTCTAAATAAAGAAACCATGAAAGTTGAAGAATCTCTTAATATAAAATTTGATGAAAGTCCTCCTCCTAAATCACCACCCTTAGTAGATGATGATTTGCTTGAAATCAATATCATTGAAAATCAAGATAAAGACTTAGAAGTCAAGGAAAATGAACCATTAAACAAAGATATTACAAACATCAAAAGCTCTAAAGATTATCCCATAGAAACCGTTTAAAACATTTCTCTTAAATACTTCCTCATTTGTGTCAAATCATTTTCTTACATCTTACTACATTGTTTAATACAAATAAAAACGTTTTCGTATGACTTGTCTCGTGAACGTATACAAAGAAACACATGGTCAATATGTCATTTTAAACACGTTCATTGTAGCTATATTAAAAGAAGGCTTAGGTTGTTTCTTAAAAAAATTTATATCATCTTTCCTTGTCCTTGAGTCGAGAAAACCGCACCTCCAACATATCATGAAAATTTCTTCTTCAATTTTTTTTCCCGATCGGTGATGCCATTCAAGTTTCAAACCGGTGCTCTTCGTTGAATAGCACCGGCAGAACCGCCTGAACTGTATGACATTTTTTTTACATACGAATTTTACAAAACTCATTTCAAATTTTCCCTCCACATCACATCAATCAGCCCCTAGGGTTAGAGGTTGACTTTAGGGTAAATCTAATCATTAGATTACATCAACATTAACAAGTAATGCATTAATATTGACCTCCATCTTCTTCTATAAAAGGAAGTGATTTGTAACTTCATTTTCATCATTCTCCCTCACAATGCCTAAAGAAAACTGATAGGTGTAAAATACATATATCCGTTTATACCAAAATTAACCCTAAATGACCAAAAACACACTAATAATGGAAGGGATCCAATAATGATTAAATACTTAAAATCATTTAATTACCTAAGCTTTTGGATTGATTGGACTTATGGAAAGGGATCCAATAATGGAAGGGATCCCAAGGACTCTTACAGGCTTATTTTAAATAAGCCAGAGTTGTTGATAAGCTCTATGAAGCATATACGCTTTTGTTTAGCTGAAGCTTTTTGTAAGTTCTCATTTATTCCGTTTTGTCTTTAAGATTCTAGCTTAAGTGATAGCTTATTTGCTTATTAGTTTTGTTTGTGTGCTTATCTAGTGCTTATCTGAGCTTATCTTAATCTTTTTGTGCTTATTAATCATCTGTATTTAGTTAATTTAGATTAGATCATAGTTTACTTTATATCTTGTCTTAAAATCTAAAAAACCAAAGAAATAATTACCATAGCTTGTGATCTTTGATTTTAGCTTGATAAGTTGTTGAATTATGTTTATGAAGTTTGTTATAAGCTCTTTGATATCTGGTACCTAGGTTTTGTTTGCTAGATTTTAAAATCTCAAGTAATTGAAATCTGTCTAGAGCTTAAAGGGGTGTTTGGAATAACAAAGTTTGACCTCTAATAGTCAAACTGAGTTGTGCATTTTGCTTGAGTCATATTGATTTTCATTTAAAAAGAGTAGGTAAGCTGTTTTCATAAGTTAGTGTTCAAAGTTTTAAAAGTTAAAGCTTATTTTCCTTAATTCTGCACCAGGGGAGGTATTTACTTTAAGCTAGCTTGTTGGATTTTAATCCAAGCCTTTCTAGGCTTGGAATTTGTTCATTTTGGGTTTGAATACACTCATCAAGAGTGTCTAGTGCAATATTGTCCCTTAAGGGCACTTGCATATTTTTTTTACCCTTGCCAAGTGCATCAGCAGTAGTAACAATAGTTACTACTGCTGACTTTTTCATCATCATTTTAAATAAGTTTTAGGAGGTTTTAAGCTTTAAAATTTAGTAAGTTTTAAGATTACATATAGCTTAATATAGATTTAAAATAGTTTTCTCATTTCTTGCTTATTTGCTTAAGTAAATTTAGCCTTAAAGGTCATAAAAAACTCAAAAAGTCCAAAAACAGTAGTAATAGAATTTAGCTTTTTAATTTTAGAATTTTTAGTTGTAGTATTTGATTTTCTTGATTGAATATATAGCTTATAGTTAGGTTAATCAGTTCTTTTAAGCTCAACCTTTGTCTGGGCTTATTGAGCTTTTTAGCATTAGCTTGATTTTGAGCTTTTTGAGTTTTATTCCTGAGTAAGCTGTTTTCAACCCTAGATTTAAGAGTCTTGTAGTGTTTTTAGCTTAAGTAGCATTTTAGATTCAGCTTCTACATTTCATAGGGATTCTAGAACAACTTTTGGTTTTGAAAATGAGCTTAATATAGCTGTAGTGTATGTTTGTTAGTTTAAAATAAGCTTGTAAGTGCTCAAAAGATCACTTTCTGAGGTCAGATCTTAAAAAGCTCTTTGAGAGCTTATTTTTGAGTTTCAGTTAGAGTTGCTTTTATTAAAGTTGCTTAAAAATGTTTGCTTAATAGGTTTTAGCTTTCAGTTTGCAAAAATAAAAAAAAAATGCAAAAAGGGGTGTATACCAACCTTGAACCCGTGACCTCTAACTCAAATGCCCAATGCCTTAACCAATTGTTCACATTTGCTCATCCGTTTATACTTTCTCCCATTAATTATTACCACACTTTGAGCTTAAGCCCATTTAAATAAGCTGTAACCTAATAAGCTGTTTTAGAGCTTATTTGATAAGCAGTGTTAGTTTTCTTATTTTTTAAGTGAACTTTGTTACTTTTTAGAATTTCCCTGAATTTTTGATATTTTTTCATCGAGTAGATTATTTTTAATCATTTTTCTTAGGATTTAATTTTCGAAAAATCTTTAAAAAATAGAAAAAAGTTTTAGAAAAATACAAAAAAATAGTTTTTAACATTAGATTAAATACTTTTAGGTTTACATTCAGAAAAATCTTTTTCAACACTTTTAGATTTTAATTTTCATTTTTGAGCTTTTAATTTTAATTTTAAAATAGGATTTTAATTTTTAAAAATAGTTTTCTGAGTTTTTATGTTATTTTAGACTTTTCTAAGTTTAAAAAGCATTTTTCTTAATTTTTAGAACTTAATTTGCTATTTCTTATAATTTAATTAGATTAAATTAGTTTTTAATTCATAATAAATTCAAAAATAATCAAAAAAATATTTTTCTTTTTCTTAAAATTTTCTTTCATCCTATTTTAGGTTTAGAAATTTAGTTTGCATTTTTTAGGAATTAATTTTAGTGTACTTGCTTATTCGTCGCGTTTTATTTGCTCCCGTTAATTAGTTTAAGTGCTTAATTGCTTTTGTGATCTTATTTTAATTGTTGCTTTTAATTGGTGGTTATAGTTAATCAAAAATATATTTTCTCTCATTCAAATCATCATCCAAACTAAGGCGTGGTTTCAATTTCACAAGTCGTTGGGGAAACGACCCGGGTGATCATACTTCTCGGTTGAATATACGTATTATATATTATATATATCTTTTAGAGTGAGCTTTTCTTAAAGGAGACTTTAGGAAAGTTCTTAATTGCTCTTTTGGAATATTATTATATATTTTATTGTGTATAAAAACTATCAATCAATTTTTGGCGCCGTTGCCGAGGACTTGTGTTAAAGATTCCTTCGTTTACGTTTGTTGATTTTGATTTGAAGATCCTTTCGTTTACGAAAGTTATAATTTTGTTATAAAAATCAAAAACCGAAAAAAATTATAAAATATAAAAAGTAAAAAATATTTTCTTTTCTTAGTTAGAATTTAGTTATCTTATATAAATAAAAAATAAAAAATATAATAAATTGTCTTTCATAAAGAAAATAAAACACACAAAATTGGTAAAAGTCTACACAACATATATTCCTTAAATTTGGGTATTATCATAAATAAGTTACGGTGAACTTGAAAAGTTCCCAAATCGAACCATAGATTCAAAACTTGCCTTTTTGTCGTCATTTACGAGTTACGGATCTCTATCTTATAGATAGCAATTATTTAAGAGTTACGTTGAAGGTTATTCGATTATTTGGGTTAAGTTGTCACCGTGTATCCGTTTTTATAAATGAGATTGGTTAAATAAAAATTATAAATCACAAAAAATTTAGTGTAATTTTTGTTTTAATTTTTAGTGCATGCGCACTCGTTCTGCAAGCTCGTAATTCGATATCGTCGACAGCAACAAATAAACACCGGTATTGTTGAGGAAACCGAGATTCCAATGGCCGGGACATTCCAATGGCCGACAATCGTACCATGGCTCAAATGCTACAAGCTCCCATCGAGGGATACGAAGATGCAATTGTTGTTCCACCGATAAATGCAAACAATTTTGAACTTAAACAAACTTTGATTAATCTTGTTCAAAGTAATCAATTTACGGGTAGGCAAGACCCTCATAATCATCTCCGATTTTTCAACAAGGTTACTTCTACGTTTAGACATCCGGACGTTCCGAATACGTCGATTAAGCTTTTGCTTTTTCCTTTCTCTCTCGAAGGTGAAGCCCGGACTTGGCTAGATAAAGAACCACCTCGATCGATTCTAACGTGGGATGATCTTGTCTCGAAATTCATAAACCAATTCTTTCCACCTTCGAAAACAACTTACCTTCGAAATGAAATCACTACTTTCTTGCAAAAACCAAATGAAACTTTCAACGAAGCATGGGAACGTTTCAAAGGACTTCTTCGTCAATGTCCTCATCATGGTTTCTCGGAATTACATCAACTTGATACGTTCTACAATTCTTTGAATACCAATGATCAAGATGCTTTAGATTCCGCCGCGGGTGGAAATTTTCTAGATAAGATGCCTCGTGATGGTTTAGCCATTATTGAGAGTAAATCCAAGGTTCGTTATTCAAGAAGTCGTGCAATTGAACCAAGAGTGAGTACGAATGCTCCTCTTTCTACTTCTACACCTTCTAATTCTTTTGAATTTCAACAACTCGCCGCTTCTCTTGAAGATAAAATGGATATTCGAATGAGCCGATTAGAAAAGATGATTAGTGAAAAGAATGTTACGACTCCTGCTACCGTCAAAGCAGTCGAGGAAGTTTGTGTTACATGTGGTTCAAACCATAATTTCAACAATTGTCCGTTAACAAGGAATGAATTTCCCGTTTTTCATGATAACATTCATCAATTCCAACAAACCACCGCCGTTGGCAACTTTGTTCAAAGAAATTCTCCTAATTTGGCAAATCAAATGATACTACCCGGTTTTAATCAACCAAATGTTCAAAGCAACCAAGGAAACCAAAGCCGATATCAAGGAAATAATTTCATTTCAAATCAAAACTGTGGAAACAATTTCAACTAAAACCGTCAAAACATTCAAGGAGCCGTTTATCAAGCCCCACCATACCAACCACCAACAAATCAACCTTTGGTTAATCAAGCTTTACCTCCCGTTTCACAAATTCAAGGTGTTTCTAAAACGGATTTTGAAAGTTATGCTAAGGCTAATGATGCGAACATGAATAATTTGCAAATGAAGTTAGACAATTTTCAAAGGAACCAAAATGATTTTCAAAGAGTTTACAATGATTCTCAAAAGAAGCAAGATGATTTTCAAAACATGATGCTAAGTTTTATGCAAAACTATCATACCAACCAAGCTTCAAGTTCAAGTTCGTTACCAAGCAACACCATTCCAAACCCTAGGAACGAAGCCAAGGTAATTACCACACGAAGTGGTGCTTCATATGATGGACCTTCGAGTCCACCGCCGGTGGTGGAAAAGGAACCCGAGGTAACAAAGGATACGGTGCTTCTAAACACCGAAGACATCCAACCTCCTTTGGTCCAAGATCAAAACCAAGACAAAGAACCAATCAATGAGCCTCTCGTTACTCAAAAGACCAAGACTAGTTTGCCTTACCCTTCAAGACTTGCAAAAGAGAAACTCCGTGAAAAGGATGATATCCTAGCTTCCAAGTTTATGGAAATTTTCCGTAATCTTCACTTTGAGCTAAGTTTCGCGGACGCTCTTATTCATATGCCTAAGTTTGCTCCGATGTTCAAAAAGATGCTTAATAACAAAGACAAGTTAATCGAGTTAACCAAGACACCTTTGAATGAAAATTGTAGTGCGGTTGTCCTCAAAAAGCTTCCGGAGAAGCTAGGTGACCCCGATCGATTTCTTATCCCATGTGATTTTTCGGAGTTTGATAATTGCTTAGCCCTAGCCGATTTAGGTGCTAGCATTAATCTCATGACTCTTTCCATTTGGAAAAAGCTTGGACTCCCGGGCCTAAATGATACTAAAATGGTGTTAGAATTAGCCGACCGAACAATTTCAAAACCAACAGGTGTAGCCAAAAATGTGTTTGTTAAGGTAGGAAAGTTCTACTTTTCGGCCGATTTTGTGGTTCTAGATTTCGTAGCTGATCCTCGAGTACCGTTAATACTTGGGAGACCTTTTCTTAGGACGGATCATGCTTTGATAGATATGTATAAAGGGGAAATAACCCTTAGACACGATGATTAATCTTTGACCCTTAAATGTGGTGATACTCCTTCTATTTCGTATAACAATCTCGAGTCACTAAAACGAGTTGATCTTATTGATGTTACGTGTGAAGAGTACTCACAAGAAGTTTTAGGATTTTCTGACGAAATTGCATATGGCAATCCTTCTCCCGGATACGATCCGATTGTTTCAAATTCTTCTCCTACTTGCACTCCTTTCGGGGATAGTGACTTTCTCTTAATCGAAGAAGCCGATGCGTTTCTTGCTATTCCCGATGATCCAACTTCACCGGAAGTTGACGAATCCTATTTTGATCCGGAGGGAGATATTCTTATTCTCAAAGCTATCCTTAATAGTGATTCGTCTCCACCTCTGCCAAATCAAAGAGAATTATGTATTGACACTCGAATCAAAAAGAGCCTAAGGTTTTGAACCAAAAAAATATTTTCAATTGATGAACCTCCAGAAGTTGAATCAAAGATTTACCACCCATCGTCGAGTAATAGCGTTTTTAGGAAGAAAACAAACAAGCTTCCCACATTCTTTCAAACGATTTTGAGGATGTAGATGAAGAAGACCGCTCACATAAAAGGTTCTTAAATCCCGAAAGCAAGCAATTGTTTGGAAACTTTCCGATATAAAGGGTATTGACCCGAAATTTTGTTCTCACAAAATTTTATTGGAAGAGGATTATGAACCAACGGTCCAACATTAAAGGAGGGTAAGTCCAAAGATTCATGATGTTATTTAGAAAGAAAGAGGTCGAGAAACTACTTGATGCGGGATTAATCTATCCTATCTCGGACAGCTTCGAGGGTAGCCCGAGATAAAACCAAGAGAACACAATACATTAAGTATTCCCTTAAGAGACAACTTATGAACCCGACATAGAGCCGACAAGAAACTTGTCACTGGAAGGAGATTATGTAATAGATGAATCGTACGTTGAACCAAGCTACAAGACAAGACCATATTCCATTGTCCTTCATGATCACATCAAATGCTTGAGAGACATCGAATGAAATTGAAATAATAATGTTCCTTGATTGTATTCTCTTGTTATATTTCCCAAATTCCAATTGATCCCAAAAAGACCAAGAGAAGACCACACTCCACTCTGCCCATTAATGGAAACGTTTTGCTTACGCCTGCATAGCCTTTTGGCATATTCAATGCAACGCGGCACGGAGTTTTAGAGGGTATCATTGAAATCTTCCATGACATGAATTGAAAAAACAATGTAAGTGTTCAAGAAGATTTTCTTCGTTTTGGAAATTCTTTTTCTACGTGCCTAACCAATCTAGAAAAGATGCTTAAACGGTGTGAAGACACTAACTTAGCTCTAAATTGGGAAAAAAGCCATTTTATGGTGAAAGAAGGTATCATACTCGGACATAAAATCTCGAAGAAAGGAATTGAAGTTGACAAAGCCAAAATTGATGTGATTTCTAAGCTACCTCACCCAACTACCGTCAAGGGTATTCGAAGTTTTCTCGGGCATGCTGGTTTTTACCATAGATTCATCAAAGACTTTTCAAAAATTTCTCGACCCATGACCCACCTTCTTGAGAAAAACACCGCTTTTATCATTTCATATAAAGAATGAATCAGCCCCTTTCAGACTCTAAAAAAGAAATTAACCGAAGCTCTAATTCTAATTGCCCCCAATTGGGACCAACCTTTTGAACTCATGTGCGATGCAAGTGATTTTGCAATAGGTGCAGTTATGGGGCAAAGGATTGAGAAGCATTTTAGGCCGATAAATTATGCAAGCAAGACGATGACCGAAGCGGAATCAAACTACACAACAACGGAAAAAGAGATGCTTGCCGTGGTGTACGCTTTTGAAAAATTCCGATCATATCTTATCATGAATAAAAGTGTTTGTATAAATCGAGCCAATCTCTGCTTAAAATACCTACACCAAGAAAGTAATTCAAAAGCAAAATTGCTTAATGGGTTTTTACTTCTCAAGAATTCGATTTTTAAAGTGAATGAATGACCAAGAAGTTTGAAAACAAGCAGCCTATCACCTTCACGTCAGAAAACCCGTATGAGAATGTATTGATCCTAAGAAAGATTAACGAAACCTTTCCTCATGAGACATTGAATATAGTGACTATCTCGGATAAACCAAGTACCCCGTGGTTTGCCCGGATAATACAAATTACCACGCGGGATTTCATCATCAAGGAATGAGTAACTCCAACAAAAAAGAAGAAATTTTTCAAAGATATTAAGCACTATTTTTGGGATGATCCTTATCTTTTTTGTATATGTGCGGATCAAATCATCCGAAGATGTGTATTTGGACAAGAAGCTCTTGAAATCCTCAAGGCTTGTCATGAAGGACCCACTAGGGGCCATCATAGTGCCAACATCACCGCTCGGAAAGTATCCTGATTGCCGTTTCTTTTGGCTCTAAACCAAATATGCAAGCTGCTCAATCAATGATCAAATCTTGTGATGCATGTCAAAGACAAGGCAAAATTTCACATCGAGATGAGATGCCTCAAAATGCTATCCAAGTTTGTGAAATTTTTGATGTATGGGGCATTGATTTTATGGGACCTTTTCCGTCATCGAGAGGAAACAAATACATACTTGTAGCCGTCGATTATCTTTCAAAATGGGTTGAAGCCAAGGCGCTCCCCACCAACCGATGCATAGATGTATTGTCCAATTTTGAAACCCCTTTTCTCATCGATCCGTTGCACCGAGAGCTATCATAAGCGATCGTGGGACCCATTTCTGTAACAATAAATTTGATAAAGTCATGTCTAAATATGGGTCACACATTGTCTTCAACACCTTAACCTACCCTCATAAAGTGGTCAAGTCCGAGTGACGAATCGAGGACTTAAAAGAATCAAGAACGGACGGTTGCGAAAAAACCGTGCCGATGGTTCAGACAGTAAAAATAAAAATTATGACATGCATTGTGGGCTTTCCGAACCGCGTATAAGACACCGAACGATGCACGCCTTACAAGCTAGTTTATGGAAAATCATGTCATTTACCGGTTGAATTAGAACATAAAGCATATTAGGCTCTTAAACATGCTAATTTTGATCTCAAAACCGCGGGCGATTACTGGAAAGCTACAACTTAATGAACTTTCATGAGTCACCGTGATCAAGCCTACGAAAATTCTTTAATCTACAAGGAGAAAACAAAGAGAATCCATGACGCTAATATCAAAAAACCCGCATTTTTTAACTGTGGTGATCGAGTCCTTCCTCTTTAACTCAAGATTGGCATATTTTTTCTCCGGCAAGCTTAAGGTCCCGTTGGTCCAGCCCTTTCACTATTAACCGAAGTAGTTTTTCGTATGGCACTAATATCAATGCCAATTTATCTCACCCCGATGGGTCAAATTTCAAAGTGAATTGCCACAGTCTCAAACATTATTTTGGAGGGGATACACCACCATTGGTTATCCCGGATCTCCAAACTTTCCCTAAGGAAAAATAAATTCAGGGATCGAGACGAGATGCACTCGGTGAATAACAAAAACAAGCCGCTTCGTGGGAGTCACCCCATGCTTATCCTTTTCTATTTTCTTTCTATTTTCTAACAATAATGTGTTGTGATGTGAGGAGGCTTGTACTCTTTCGGATTTTCGTTGTTTGTGCTTGTGATTTCGTAGATTGAATCAACAATTTTTGAACCTCTCGTGTTCGGTGTTGTGTCCCGGTTCACTCGAGCTTCCTATCCTTTGTTTGCAATTAGTTTGGGGAAATCCAATATCCTTGTCATCTTATCGATTCACGTTTATCTTTGCATAATTAATAAACGGCTTAGGATTGCGTAGAGACCGCACCTAAAACATTGAGACAATGTACGTTAGTTTGGGGAGGGAATCTATCGATTTGATATTACCTACTTATTTTTTTGTTCTCACGTACCCCGTTTTCCCTAAAAAATATCAAAAATTTCAATTTTTTAAATTTTTAAAGTTTTATTTGTAAGAAAAATAAAAAATCAAAAGATGAAAAAATTAAAAAAATAAGTGTTAAGACACGAATGTAGGTTTTCCGTTGGTGAGAATAAGAAGTAATTTTTGACCCGATCGAACGTGTTGAGTTCTAGCTTTTTCCCTTAACAATTAATGATGATAGTTTGTGCTAGTCTCATGTAGACTTTAAACATGCTAGACTTGAAATCATTAGTAAATGAAGACTTGTGCTAATCTCAAGAAGATTTTAAATATGCCGAGTTGGATTTTATATAGGCTAAGTATTTGCGAATTTCTTTATTAGAGATTTTAAATTGCAAAGAATAAGAAATGATAGTGTTGATTACGAGTTAGGATGCTAAACAAAGTTTATTTGGAAAACTTAAAGGCTTATAAAAATAACTTGTGGTTTTTCTTCCCCTAAGTTCTTAAAATTATTAATCATACGTGTTTTATTTAATTTTTACATGTTAGAGTTTTATCACTCTTAAAAGTCTAATCAACACATTTAGAGAAAAAGATTTATCGATGAAGTCGACATCATTTGTAAATAAGAATTTTGGTTCAAGTTTATACTTTGGTTTTCTAAAACGAAATTTTTTCTATTCGCAAAAATAATGTATGAAAAATGTTGCAAAAAAAATGATGATGAAAAAGAAAAAAAAATGTATAGTTGAAAGGATGCAAGTTATAAATCCTTAGTGTTAATAATAATATACAAACTCCATCGCAATAAAGTACATGGGCATTTGTCGGTTCGCTCCCGATGTGACATCGAAAGAAAGGGTGGAGGATGTATATTTAGGATCAGTATCATAATAAGTACACGGACTCTTGTCGGAGGCGCGACCGATGTGACGTCGAAAGAAAAGTGATACCGATTCCTAGCCAAATATGTTAATAAATAATAAATAATAATGTTGCAAGTAAGAAAATTAATAGTAAAAGTTTCATTTTCTAAAAACAAAGTATTCTTTTGAACCAAAATTTGCAAAAGTCTACAAGGCTTTTTCATCGGAAGTTCATGCGTCTCGATAATTATTCTCCGGATGGGGTCTCAAAAACCTTAGCACTTACCCGATGAAGGTGGGATGCTAGAGAAGAAAGTCATTTCATGGGACAAGTGAACCAACGAGGTCTTAGCTAAGAAGGTTTTTGTTTGCTTTGAGTTGTGATCTTACTTTGTTATTAACATATTAGCCCAAAAGGCCCATGTGTAAAGCTTAGTCGGATTTCAACTATCTAAATATGTGGATTTAATGGTTTAAATTAATTTGAGCACACACACTTAAATATATGATATATGTCGGGAGGAAAAATTCACAAGTTGTAATTATAAGTAGTCTTAGCATCTTAGTTTGTACTTAACGGTGATCTTATTTTTAAGCTTAGTTTGGGAGAAGTGAAAAGTCAGGAATGATGAAGTTATCTTTTTAGACACTTAATTGTGCTTTTTGTTCCATGATCCTAAAAGTTACCAAAAAGGTAATGAAAACAATACATTATGTCACACAAAAATAAGTTGTAGTTAGGTAGTTAATTAAGAAAAATCATAAAAAGAGAAAAAGTTTTGAAAATGGGAAAGAGTGGTGTTTTATAACTTGTGATCTCTTAACTCTCTCTACAAAAATCTTTGCTACTTTTCAAAGGTTTAGTTTGGGGAAGTTTTAAGGTATTTGTTTATAAGGCATTTAACATTGCGTGAGGGCACGCAATCACTTAGTTTGGGGAATTTTGATATGTGTGAAAACACATATCCATTTTATATCAAAATAGACCCTAAAAAGACAAAATTGTGCTTTAAATGCTTGAATATTGCTTGTTTTGTCTTTGTTATTGTGTAGGTACGGATATTGCAAAAATCCCAAGAAAACGGTAAAAAACGGGCAAACACGAACACGGGAACGGAAGAGCACGCAAAAAGCCAGGAGGAAGCTATCAAAAAGTCAACAATTGATCAAGCCTTAGTCAAATCTTGATCAACATGGTCAAAATCACAAAAAGACAAAAAATCCTAAAAGTTACAAATCCAATCCCTTATGATTTCAAAAATTGCAAAATTAATCCCTAAAGCTAAATGGGCCAAAACCCTTTAAACCATACAACCCATTTCCCTCATACAACCCATTTCCCTTATACAACCCACAACCCAAAATCTTTTGTTTAAGGCCCAAGTCAAACTACCTTTACCCAGTCAAAGCCACCCCTCTCTCTGTCAAAACAAATAACAAACACACCCTTAAGTAAAATGGCGCGAAAGTCTGTTTTTACTATTCATTGTCTTCTACGTTTTACCCACGAGTCAAATCAAAGGGGTTTTACAAATTAAAGGCTAAGATTAGAAATTCAAGTGTTAAAGTACACGCTGGCAGAGATAAGTCATCATCAAACGCATCCTATTGGCTAAACCCACAAAGTGAGGATCACGGCTAATGTGAGAAAGCACAAGAGAGATGGGATTCTACACTAGAATCACACTCAGAAGAAACACAAAGTGTCACATCACACGGATTGCCACGTTGGCAATCCGTGTGATTACCAAAGTGATCTAACGAATGAGATGGTGTTTCCAATGATTAAAGAAAAAGAATGGTTGAGATTGAAGGAGGATTTAACAAACTTTGGGGCTAGAATCTTCTTTGGCGAGCTATAAATAGACTCACACTCCTCACACTCCTCACACATAGAGCGTTTTTTTTCTTTACCTAGTTTAGCTTTTAGAAATTTAGCTTAATTTAGTTTTAGCTTATGCAATTTTCCTTTAAATGTAATTTTCATTAAAGCTTTTGTAATTCCTTTTCCAAAGTAATAAAAAATAGTTCTCTTTCTTATAAAAGTGTTATTAGCTCTCTGATAAGCTCTTCGGGATAGTGTACAATTCATAAGTTCTTATAAGCTCAAACAAGTCTATAAAGCGTAGTGATTGAGCTACAATTGTATGCAATTTAAATCATTTTAAAACCTTTAAAACGTCAGCTAATTCTCTACCATTGGATTATTGGATTTTAGAAAGCTTATGGAAGGAAGCTAGCCAAGATGAACTTTTTCAAGACTTTTACTGGCTTATCCTTGAAAAAGTCATAACCAGCACGCTATTATAAGCCATTGAGCACTTAGCCTTCTGTTTTGCTAAGGACCATTGCTAAGTTCTTTATTATAAGTTTCCTATCTTAAATATTAAATAGTGAAGCTTTCGCTACTTTTGCTTGCGTTAATTCCTTATATTTGCTATCTATTGCTTATTTGCGTCCTTATATAGTCTTAAGTGCTTATTATTCATGTCTTTTTATCTGCTTTTAGCTAATATAGTATAGATCTTAGTATTTCATAATTTGTCCAAAAATCATAAAAAATCCAAAAATAATAGTTCAATTAGTGTAGCTTACTATTTATGGCTTATTGTATGCTTAGGATTGCTTATTAGGCTTGCTATAAGTTGTCTGGCAATAATCGGTTAATAAGCTTTGTTAACTAGATTTTAAATCCACACAAGCTACAAATTCTGAAATCTCTAAACTACTAAAGGTGTGTTGATTAATGCCAGTTTGACCTCTTAAAGTCAAAACTGAATTGGTGCAAATTTCTATTTGGTTTTAGTTATGTCAAATTTAGAGTACGTCTGAGCAGTTGTTGATTAGTTTAAGCTTAATATCATTTGGAGGCTTAATCTTTTGTTTCCTGCACCAGAGAGTTTTTCAATTCCGACTAGTAAGAAAAATTTGAACCTACCTTTCTAGCGTGGTAATTGCCTTTTAAGGGTTTTAGACACACTCTTGAGTGTGTTAGTGTAAATTAACCAACTTTGTTACTTGCAATATTAGTTTTGTCCATTGGTCAAGTGCATCAACAATAGTCTAACTAGCAGTTACTATTACAAAATAAACTACATAACAAGAAACAACACTAAATAAGATACTAGGCAATACTGTTTCCTTTTCAGTTCAATTTAAGCTAGTTAAAAAAATAAAGTTTTAGGTTTAAAATTGAGTAGGCCTCATAGATTTAGATATAGGACTATTAGTTTAAAAAAGTTAATTTTCAATTTTAGCTCAATACTAGGTACATAGCTTCTAAAGTTTTTAAAAATCCATAATAAAACCAAACAGTAGTAACTAGACTAGCTTTTTAAAATCTAGAATTTTTAGCTTATGAAGATATCCTCGTTAATTATGTTTTCATAATTATATAGCTTATAATATAAGGCTAATTTGTCAAAACTTCAGTTTCTTTCAGATAGCTTACTGTGCATTATCGCTTAAATGATTTTGCGAGTCTTTTACGTCAAAATTTCTAAAGTTAGCCTCTTAAGATCATCAATTATAAGATAGCTTATAGTCGTTTTTAGCTATCGCTTTCAAATTTAGATACTATACTCATATAGCTTCTAAGGACAGTTTTTGTTTTCAAATTTGAGCTTAAAATTGAGTTGAGTGCAAGCTTATCAGTGAAAATTAAGCTTTTTGAGCTCAAGAAGCTCACTTCATAGGCATAAACAATAAAGACATGTTCATAAGCTCTTTAAAGCTTAATTTTGACTTTCAGCTTATACTTGCTTTATTAAAGTAGCTTAAAAAGTTGTCCTCTACAACTTTCTTCTTTTGAGTTTTCAAAAATAAAAAAACTATAAAAAAGGGTGTAGCCTCAGACTTGAACCCGTAACCTCTCCTTCACACTCTCTCAGCCTTAACCATTGTGCTACATTAGCTCACTGTCGATCTCTCTTTTCATTACATTATTAGGTAAACTCTTTCTTTTCATTTTTATGACTATTATAACCGTAGCTATTTTGATTTTTCCCTAAGCTTATTCCAACATAAGCTGGGCGACTTGTTCAATTATTTCCTTTGCGCGCTCCGTTATTACTCATTAGATTCTTCTTTCTGAATTTTTGGTATTTTTCTTGTTTTTAGTTAATTTTTAATCATTTTTCTTAGTTTTAAACTTTCGAAAATTAATAAAAAATAGAAAAAAAATTTTAAAAATACAAAAAAATATTTTTTTGTTTTAAAATAGTTATTTTAAGGTTTACATGAATTAAAATCTTTTTTATCAATTTTAGATTTTTATTTCACTTTTAAGCTTTTAATTTAGATTTAAAAATAGGATTTTATTATAAAAAAAGTTAAAAATAGTTTTCTGAGTTTTCTTATAATAATTTTTCTAGATTTTATAATTAAAAAATCAATTTTAAGAATCTTTAGTAATTAAATTGCTATTTTTCTCTAAGGATTTAAAATAGTTTACAATTTCTAGTTTAATCTCATTATAAATTCAAAATAAACAAAAAAATAATTTTCTTTTCCTAAAATTTATTTTGCCTTAATATTAAGTTTAAAATTTTATTTGTCATCCATAGGAGTTAAATTTAGTAAAGTTTTGCTTATATTGTGCGTTTTCTCTCATTCCGTTAGATTAATTTAGTCTAATTGCTTTTATTTGCTTATTTTAATTGTTGTTTAAATTCTTAGTTATAGATAATCAAATCAACCTTTGTTTTCATTCAAATCATTGTCCAAACAAGAACGTGGTTTCAATTTCACGAATCGTTGGAGAAACGACCCAGGCGATCATAACTTCCCGGCATAAACATACGTATTAGTATCAATTATATATATTTTGAGGGAATTTTCCTTGTTTACCTTTGTCCTCAATGGTAATCTGGTAACTTTTCATCGTCATTATACTATATATATTTTTACGTGTGTTAGATTCCTACGAATAAATTTCTTTGGCGCCGCAAGCCGAAACCCAAGATAAAAAAAAAAACAGGACCGAGGATTTGTTGATTAAGATTCTAGCTCGTTTTGAAGTATGTTGATGCGGAATGATTTGAAGACCCTTTCATTTTTGAAAGTTTTGTTTTTGTTAAAAAAATAAAAAAATTATAAAAAATTATAAAAATAAAAAATAAAAAATATTTTTCTTTTCTTTTTAGTATAATTATCATTTAAAAAAATAAAAAATATAAAAAATTGTCCATAATAATAAAATAAACAAAGTTGGTAAAAATAACACAACAAATAATACCTCATTGAGGTATTATCCAATGATAAGTTCCCAACTCGAACAAAGATTCAAAACTTGTCATTAGCGTCTAGTCATTACGAAGTCGCTCACCTTACGAAGTAATACTTTAAGGTTACCCGTCAGAAGTAAATTTTGATTTTTTGGCCTTTAAGCACGCATTTGTCTTTCGTTTCTATCCGTTACAAATAGATTGTAATATAATTTGAAAAAATAAAAAAAAATCTAGCGTGTAAATTTACTTCTGTTATCTTTTTATTCTTTTTCTATTTTTAGTGCATCACAATCGTTCTCAAAACGCTAATCATAACCGAAATTCGGCGACAACAACAATTAACACAGGTTATTGTTGAGGGAACCCAGATTCCAATGGCCGAACCAATCCGACATGGCTTAAAATGCTCCACGCTTCACATCGAGATACGAGGATGCCATGTTGTTCCAACCAATAAATCAACATAATACACTCGCGAAACACTCACCAAAAAACTTTGATTAATCATGTTCAAAAGTAAACAATTTACGCGGGTAGCAAGACCCTCATTAAATTCATCTCCGATTTTCACAAGTTTACTCTCTACGTTTAGACAAACCGGACGATCCGACTAACGTCGATTAACACTTTGCGCTTTTTCCTTTTTCTCATCGCGGGTGAAGCCGAATTGTGCTTGATAAAGAAACCCCCCTCTGAATCGATTTCTAACGTGGGAATGATCTTGTCTCGAAATTCATAACTCAATTCTTTTCCCACCTATCGAAGACAACTACCTCGAATGAAATCATCAATTTCTAGCAAAAACCGGAATGAAACTTTCAACGAAGCATGGGAAACTTTTCAAAGGACTACTTCTTATCAATGTCCCATCATTCACGGATTTCAGAATTACATAACAAACTCGATACGATTCTACCTCTTTGAATAACAAACAGACAATATGCCTTTAGATTCCGCCGCGGTTGGCTAATTCTCTTTTCAGCAACATAAGATCCTAAGAAGATGTTTAGCATGATTGAGAGTAAATCCAAGGTTCGTTAATTCACACGAAGTCGTAGCAATTGAACCAGAGTGAGTACGAATGCTCTCCTTCTATGCCGCGTCTTTCACCTTCTAATTCTTCTTCGAACTTCCACAAAACGCCAGCACGCTGCTCAGAGTAAATTGATATAAAATGAAGTCCGGAGTCAGAAAAAAAACGATTAGTGGAAATGAAATCTTTGCACTTCCCGCTACCGTTAAAGCGGTCGATGAAAGTATGTGTTACTTGTGGTGCGAATCATAATTACAACAATTATCCGTTAACAAGAAATGATTTTCCCGTTTTTCATGATAATATTCATCAATTCCAACAAACCGCCGCCGTTGGCAATTTTGTTCAAGGAACCCGTCCTCCTAATTTGGCAAATCAAATGAGACCACCCAGTTTTAATCAACCAAATGTTCAAAGCAATCAAGGAAATCAAAGCCATAACAAGAAAACAATTTGGCAAAATCCGAATCACAATCAAATGTGGAAACAATATCTAATACCAAAACACGTCATGGAAGCCGTTTATCAAACCCCACCATACAACCACCAACTAATCAACGCCTCGTTAAATCAATATTTACCTTACCAATCTAACCAGCTATCCCAATTCAAGGATGTTTTCAAAAAACGGATTTTGAAAGCTACGCAAAGGCTAATGATGCTAACATGAATAATTTTCAAATGAAATTGGATAATTTTCAAAGAAATCAAAATGATTTTCAAAGAAGTTATAATGATTCTCAAAGAAGCAAGAATGATTTTCAAAACAAATGCTTAGTTTTTAGGCAAAATTAATCACAACAACCAAGCTTCAAGTTCGAGTTCTTTACCAAGCAACACCATACCAAACCCGACGGAATTGAAGCCAAGGCCATTCTACCACACGAAAGTGGTAGCCTCATATGATGACCTCCGCTTCCACCGCCGAGTGGTGGAAAAGGGAACCCGAGTGACAACGGAAACGGTAGCTTTTGAACCCCGAAGAGCCATCCAACCTCCTTTGGTCCTAGATCAAAAACAAACGACCAACACGAACCAATCAATGACGCTTCGACTCGTTACTCAAAAAGATCCAAAGAACTCAGTTTGCCTTCCCCTTCAAACATTGCAAAAAGAAAATCCATGAAAAGGAAGATATCCTCAGCTATTCCAAAGTTATGGCAATTTTTTCCGTGCTCTCTCATTTTGAGCTAAGTATTCCGAACAGCTCTCATTCATAAGCCTAAGTTGCTCCAATGACCGATGTTCAAAAAGTTTGCTTAATAAAACAAATACAAGTTAATCGAGTTACCAGACACCTTTGAATGAAAATAGTAGTGCGGTTAGTCCCCAAAAGCTCCCAAGAAACTAGGTGACCCGGGCGATTCCTTCATCCCATTTGATTTTTTCGAAGTTTTGATAATAGCTTAGCCCTATATAAGCCGATTTAGGTGCTAGCATAAGCTCAAGACTCTTCCATTTCTGCGGAAAAAGCTGGACTCCCGGGCCTAAATGATACTAAAATGGTGTGTAGAATTAGCCCGGACCGAACAATTCACATCAAAACCAACAGGATGTCTTCTGCCCAACACAATGTGTTTGTTAGGTCAGGAAAGCTTCTACTTTTCGGCCGATCTTTGTGTTCTAGATTTCGAGCTGATCTCGATATCGTTAAGGACTTGAAAGAACCTTTTCTTAGGACGGAATCATGCTTCTGATAGATGTGTAATAAAGGGAAATAACCCTTAGACACGATGATAAATCTCTTTGACCCTTAAATGTGGTGATACTCCTTCTATTTCGTATAACAATCTCGAGTCATTAAAACGAGTTGATCTTATTGATGTTACGTGTGAAGAGTACTCACAAGAAGTTTTAGGATTTTCTGACGAAATTGCATATGGCAATCCTTCTCCCGGATACGATCCGATTGTTTCAAATTCTATCTTCTCTACTTGTCACTCCTTTCGGGATAGTGGACTTTCCTCTTAATCGAAGAAGCGAAGCGTTTCTTGCGCTATTCCGATGATCCAACTTCACCGAAGTAGACGAAATCTATCTTTTGATCCGGAGGGAGAATAATCTTATTCCTCGAAGCTATCCTAAATAGTAGATTCGTCTCCACCTCTGCCAAATCAAAGAGATTATTGACCCGAATTCCAAAAAGAGCCTAAGGTTGTTGAACCAAAAAAATCTTCAATTGATGAACCTCCAGAAGTTGAACTCAAAGATTTACCACCTCATCTCGAGTATGCGTTCTTAGAAGAAAACAACAAGCTTCCCATCATTATTTCAAAAGATTTGAGTGTTAATGAAAAGACCGCTCTCATAAAGGTTCTTAAATCCCGAAAGCAAGCAATTGTTTGGAAACTTTCCGATATAAAGGTATTGACCCCCAACCGAAATTTGTTCTCAAGAAACAAAATTTTTATTGGCAACAACAGCGGACTTACGAACCAAACCGGTCTCAACATTAAAGAGGTTACAGCTCCAAAGATATCCTGATGTTATTAACGAAAAGAAGGTGAGAAACTACTTATTGACGAATTAATCTTATCCCCCCTCCTATCGACGACCTCTCGTGAGGTATAGCCCGATTCATTGTGTTCTGAAGAAAGGAGGGATGACCGTTGTGACGAATGATGAAAACGAATTAGTGCCGACAAGACTTGTAACGGGATGGAGAGTATGTATAGATTATCGTAAGTTGAACGAAGCTACAAGAAAAGACCATTTTCCTTTGTCATTCATGGATCAAATGCGCTATGAGAACTCGTAAAAATGAATACTAATGTTTCCTAGATGTTTCTCGGGTTATTTTCTCCCAAATTCCAATTGATCAAAGACCAAGAAAGACCACATTCACACCTGCCCAATGAACTTTGCTTACCGCGCGCCCTGCCTTTGGCTTATGCAAATGACCAGCCGGACTCAACGTTCTTTAAGACGGTGTATCATGGAAAGGCATCCATGACAGATTGAAAAAACAATGGAATGTCATAGCGATGATTTCTTTCGCAGTTTTTGGAAATTCTTGTTCTCTAGACTGCCTAACCAATCGAGAAAAGATGCTTAAAAATAAATAAAAAAAACAACGGTGAGTGAAGACACTAACTAGCTCTAAATGGGAAACAAAACCCACATCTTCTTGATGGTGAAAGAAAGGTCATACAAAAATCGGTAACAGTAAAATCTCGAAGAAAAAGGAATTGGAAGTTGACAAAGCCAAAATTGATTGTGATTTCTAAGCTACCTCACCCAACTACCGTCAAGGTAATTCCGAAGTTTTTCTCGGGCATGCTGTTCTTTACCATAGATTCATCAAAGACTTTTCAAAAAATATCTCGAACACCATGACCCACCTTCTTGAGAAAAACACCCCGTTTATCTTTCAGTGAATGAATTACAAGCCTTCTCATACTCTATAAACAAGAAATTTAACCGAAGCTCTAATTCCTAATTGCCCCAATTTGGGAACCCAACCTTTTGAACTCAATGCGTGCGATGCCAACGTGATTTAGCGCAATAGGTGCAGTTATGGGGCAAAGGATTGAGAAGCATTTTAGGCCGATAAATTATGCAAGCAAGACGATGACCGAAGCGGAATCAAACTACACAACAACGGAAAAAGAGATGCTTGCCGTGGTGTACGCTTTTGAAAAATTCCGATCATATCTTATCATGAGTAAAAGTGTTGTGTATAACGGACCATCTGCCCTTAAAATAAACTCTTCAACAAGAAAGATGCCAAAGCAAAATTGCTTAGATGGTTTTACTTCTCTAGACTCGATTTTAAAGTGATGATAACCAAAGGAAGTTGAAAACAATGCAGCCGATCACCTTCACTGTCTAGAAAAACCCCTATGAGAATGTTGTTTGATCCTATAGGCAGATAAACGAAAATCACACTCCTCTTGAAGACATTGAATATAGTCTCACTTCGCGTGATAACCGAAAAGTATCACCGGGGTATTAGCCGATAATATTACCAAATCATAACCACGCGGGAATTTCATCATCAAAGGAATGCATAACTCCAACAAAGAAGAATGTTTCAAAGTATTAAAGCACTATCTTTGGGATGATCCTTATACTTTTATTTTGTATATGTAACAAACTATAAACAACGATGTTGCGGATCAAATCATCCTGAACAACAATGTTATTTGTGCGACACGAAGCCTCTTGAACAATCCTCAAGGCTTTCATGAAGGACCCACTAGGGCCATCATAGTGCCAACATCACCGCTCGAAAGTTTTTTAAAAAAATCGATGCCAGGTTTCATTTGGCGCCTACCATATATCAGACAGCTCAATTCAATGATCAAATCTATATGCACAATTCAAAGACAAGCTAAATTTCACATCGAGATGAGATGCCTCAAAATGCTATCCAAGTTTGTGAAATTTTTGATGTATGGGGCATTGATTTTATGGGACCTTTTCCATCATCGAGAGGAAACAAATACATACTTGTAGCCGTCGATTATCTTTCCAAATGGGTTGAAGCCAAGGCGCTCCCACCTAACGAACTAGAGTAGTTGTCAAAATTTTTTGGAATACCCCTTTTCTCTCGATTCTGTGCTACCGAGAGCTAACATAAAGCGCATTCGTGGGACCATCACTTCTGTAACAACAAAATTGATAAACGTCATGTCTCTAAATAGGGGTCACACATTGTCTTTCAACACCATACCAACCTCAAACTAGTGGTCAATCGAGGTGACGAATCGAGACCTATAAAAGAATCCTAAGAAAGGACCGAGTTGGCGCCGAAACCGTGCCTCATGAGAGGGTCCGCACCAAATTAGACGATGCAATTGTGGGCATATTCGAAACCGACTTATAAGAACACGATCGATGCACGCCTTAACAAGCTATTTATGGAAAATCATGTCATTTACCGTTTAATTAGAACATAACGCATATTTAGGCTCTTAAAACATGCTATTTGATCTCAAACCGCGGGCGATTACCTGGAACTACAACTTAATGAACAATATTTCAAAGCTCCGTGCGATCAAAGCTTACATAAATTCTTAATCTACAAGGAGCACAAAACTAAGAGAATTCATGACGCTAAGATCAAAAACCGCATTTTTAACGTTGGTGATCGAGTCCTCCTCTTTAACTCAAGATTGCATATTTTCATCCGGCAAAGCTTAAGTCCCGTTGGTCCAGCCCTTTCACTATAACCGAAGTTTTTTCGTATGGCACTGCCAAATTATCTCACCCCGATGGCTCAAATTTCAAAGTGAATTGCCACAGTCTCAAACATTTTGAAAAAATTTTGGAGGGGAATACACCACCATTGGTTATCCTGATCCAAACTTCCCTAAGGAAAAATAAATTCAGGGATCGAGTCGAGCTTGCGACTCGGTGAACAAAAACAAGTCGCTTCGTGGGAGTCACCCCATGCTTATCCTTTTCTATTTTCTTTCTATTTTCTAACAATAATGTGTTGTGATGTGAGGAGGCTTGTACTCTTTCGAATTTTTCGTAATTGTGCGTGTGATTTTTGTAGCGACTTGAATCACATCAATTTTTGAAGCCTCTCGTGGTTCTTGTTGTGTCTCCCCGTTTACTACGACTCTCCTATCCGTTTGTTTCGCAATTAGTTTGGGGAAATCCCGATATACCTTTCATTCTTAATCGATTCCACAGTTTAATCTTTGCAGTAAGTAATAAACGGACTTAGATTTGCGTAGAGACCCACACCTTAAAACCATTGAGGACCATGTATCGTTTTTAGTTTGGGGAGGAATTCTATCGTTTGATATTACCTACTTATTGTTTGTCTCACGTACCTCCGTTTTCTCCCCGCAAAAATACAAAAATTTTCAAATTTTTTCAAATTTTTACTAAGTCTTCTACTTCTGTCTAGAAAAATCAAAAAAATGATGAAAAATAAAATATTTAATGTTTAGACAATGTCTACAGTTTTCCGTTGGTAAGAAATAAGAAGTAATCTTTGCACAACCAGACACGGAACGTGTTCGAGTTCTAGCGTTTTTCTCCTTAAACTATTAATGATGATAGTTTGTGCTAGTCCTCATGAACTTTAAACATGCTAACTGAAACATCATATTAGTAAATGAAGACCTTTGCTAAATCTCAAGAAGATTTGAAAATATTCGAGTTGGATTTTATATATGCTAAAGTAGTTGCAAATATTTTTTATTTTCTTTCTATTTAGAGATTTTAAATTGCAAAGACATAAGAAAATGAGAGTGTTGATTACGAGTTACAGGATGCTAAACAAAGTTTAATTTGTAAAACTTAGAAGGCTTATAAAAATAACTTGTGGTTTTTGCTTCCCTAAGTCTTAAAAATATTAATCATAACGTGTTACTATTTAATTTTACATTTAGAGTTTTAATCACTCTTAAAGTCTAAATCAAAACACATTTAGAGAAAAAGCGCATTTTACATCGATGAAGTCGCACAATCATTTGTACTGAAGCAATTTTGGTTCAAGTTTATACTTTGGTTTTCTAAAACGAAATTTTTTTCTATTCCAAAAATAATGTATGAAAAATGTTTCAAAAAAAAATGATGATGAAAAAGAAAAAAAATAGTATATTTGAAAGGATGCAAGTTATAAATCCTTAGTGTTAATAATAAGATACAAACTCCATCAGGAAAAAAGTACATGGGCATTATGTCGTTTCGCTCCCGATGTGACATCCGAACAATGGGTGAAAAAAGGGTGAGGATCTGCGTATATTTAGGATCATAACATAATAAGTAACAACGGAACTCTTGTCGGAGGCGCGACCGATGTGACTCGAACAGAAAAGTGATACCAATTCCTAGCCAAAATAAGTTAATAAATAATAAATAAAATGTTGCAAAAAGTAAAAAATTAAATAGTAAAAGTTTCTTCATTATCTAAAAACAAAAGTATTCTCTTCTTGAACAAAAATTTCTGCATAAGTCTACAGGCCTTTTTTCATCGACAAGTTCATGCTACACGATAATTATTCTCTCGGATAGGGGTCTCAAAAACCGTTAGCACTCACCCATGACAGTGAGAATTCCCAAGAGGAAAAAAGTCATTTCATGGGGACAATGAACCAACGTGTCATAGCTACAAGAAGGTTTTAGTTTGCTTTGAGTGTGATCTTACTTTGTTATTAATATATTACCCAACTAGGCCCGGTAAAGCTTAGTCGATTTCAAGTCTTTGTAGCTTTTAATAAGCGAGGGGGGGTGGGGGGGGTTGTGGTTACATCTAAAAATGTGGATTGTAATGTTTAAATTAACTTTTGAGCACACACACTTAAATATATATATATGGTCGGGAGGAAAAATTCACAAGTTGTAATTATAAGTAGTCTTAGCATCTTAGTTTGTACTTAACGGTGATCTTATTTTTAAGCTTAGTTTGAGAGAAGTGAAAAGTCGGGAATGATGAAGTTATCTTTTTAGACACTTAATTGTGCTCTTTGTTCCATGTATCCTAAAGTACCTAATAAAGGCTAAGAAAAACAATACATCTTATGTCCAAAAAAAAATAATTCACAGTAGTTGAGGTAGTTAATTAAGAAAAACATCAATAAAAGAGGAGAAAAGTCTTTCAAAAATAGAAAAATGGGTGTTTATAACGTTGTGACTCTTAACTCTCTCCACAAAAATCTTTACTACTTTTCAAAGGTTTAGTTTGGGGAAGTTTTGAGGTATTTGTTATAAAGCATATAACATTGCGTGAGCACGCAATCGCTAAGTTTGTGGGGAATTTTTGATATGTGTAGAAAACACATATCCATTTTAATATCAAAATAAACCTATAAAGACAAAAATTTTGCTTAAATGCTTGAATATTGCTTGGTTGTCTTGTGATTGTGACGGTACGGATCATTGCGCAAAAATCCCAAGAAAACGGTCAAAAACGGGCAAACACGAACACCTGGAACGAAGAGCACGCAAAAAGACCGGGAGGAAGCTATCAAAAAGACAACATTGGTCAAAGCCTATAGTCAAATCTTGATCAACATGGCACAAAAATCACAAAAAGACAAAAATCCCAAAAGTTACAAATCCAGTCCCTCATGACTTCAAAAATTGCAATATTAATCCCTAAAGCTAAATGGGCCAAAACCCTTTAAACCATACAACCTATTTCCCTCATACAACCCATTTCCCTTATACAACCCACAGCCCAAAATCTTTTGTTTAAGGCCCAAGTCAAACTACCTTTACCCAGTCAACCAACCCCTCTCTTTGTCACAACAAATAACAAAACACCCTATAATAAAATGGCGCGAAAAATTTTTTTTTTACTATTCATTGTCTTCTAATGTTTTCTACCCACGGTCACAATACAAAGGGTGTTATACAACAAATTTAAAGGCAAAGATCTGGAAATTATAAGATGTTAAAAGTACACGCTGCAAAGATAAAGTCAGGCATCAAACGCATCTACAGCGCTATAACCTACACACACAAAAGGATCCAATGGCCAATCTGAGAAATCACAAGAGAGATGGGATTCTACACTAGCTTCACAGCGCAGAAAGAAACACAAAAGTGTCCACATCACACACGGATCTCTCACATTGGCAATCCGTTTATTACCAAACTGATCTAACGAATAATTGTGTCCAAGATTAAAGAGCAAAAGATGGTTGAGATGAAGAGATCTAACAAACTTTGGGCCTAGAATCTTCTTTGGGCAGAGCTAAAATAGAACTCACACTATCACACACATAAATGACAGATACTACTATTTTTAGCTTTATAAGTTTTTAGTAAAATTTAAGCTTTAAGCTTGAATAGAGTCCTAGCTTAATGAAATTTTTCATTCAATCTCTGTGATTTCTTTAAATAATGTAATCAAGCGCGTTTTCAGAAAACTTTAATAGAATTTAATTTGCGTCTTTTTATAACATGTTATGAGCCTCTCTCTAAAAGCTTTAGAGTTGATAGTGCGTAAACGGAATCATAACTTCTTATAAGCTCTCACAAGTCTAAAGCATGTGATTGAGTCTACATTATTTCATTTAGTCACTTAAACCTTTAAAAAACCAAAGCTAATTATAACAAAATAAAGAAAAGAAATCAAAACAAAACAACAAAAATAAAAAAACAAAAATAAAAACAAAACGAAAAGTAAAAAAATAAAACAAATAATATAAAATAAAAAAAAAAAATATTAATGCCACCCAATGGATTATTGGATTTAAAGCTTATGAGACGAAATAAGCACTTAAAATAAGCAGATTGACAAAAATAACTTAACACTTAAACTTTAAAACTGTCTTGAACAAGATAAGCTCAAAGGAGCTTATAACTTATCAAGTAAGTTCCTAACTACTCAAACTCACCTAATAAGCAAATCTAGATCAAAATAAGCAAAATTCAAAAGCATATAAGCACAGATAAGCCAAAAAGCAAACTGGAGAGGAGGTTTGGTCATTTAAAAGGCAGTTTTGTGATACTACTTTTTAAAGCTACTTTTAGAGGGATTAATCTAAAAACTAAAGGCTTAAATTGAAAACACAATAAGCTGGAACTACAGAGAATCTAAAATGAGCATAGTTAAGCATTTTGACAAGCAGAATAAGCTAGAAAAAGCCCATGAACATGGCTATTTACAGAAAACCAAAAACTTTTGAAGTATTGTTTAAGACAAAAATAAGAGGTTGCAGGCTTAATTTTTTTAAGCAACAAATGAGCACTAAACTTCAAATAAGCAAAGATAAGTTAACTAAGGACTGAAAATAACCTATGCTATAAGATTAAAGACCTAGAACAGATTATAGCTACTTAAATTTAAGATTGAAAAATGAGATTTTAAGACTAAAAACTAAGAACTTTGACAGATTTTGGAAAACACTTGCATGCAATGGAACAGTAAACCAAACCTTAAAACCAGGCCTCAAGTGTGTTCAAGACAAGCGAAATTGAAACATGTTCAGGACACTTAAACACTAACAAAATTACAAATTTTAAAGATTATGCCGTGTTTAGGATTACAACTTAACACCACAGATTCAAATTTTTCACAGATTCAAATTTTATGTTCTAAAAACCTCAAAACCAAATTTTACCCTTAAACAACTACAACAAACAGATTAAAAGCCTATTAGATTGATAAACAAGGTTCACAAATGGGTTAAATGGTTCAAACAGTACTACCATGGGTTCGTACTGTTCTAGCCAAACACCCCTTTAAAAACTTAAAAAGCATTTTTTTACTTCTAAATTTAAGATTTAAGACCTAAACTTAAGATACTAGATATTTTTAAGCTAATATCACACCAAATGAGCAGATTTAAACACAGAAATAAGCACAATCAATGAGTAATAAGCTAATGCTACTATTTTTAGATTTTTGACTGATTTTAGGCTAAATCTCGAAAACTAAGATCTAAACTAGAGACAAGCATGAAACATAATCAAAACACAATAATATGGCATATTAAACAGAAATAAGCAATTATAAGCACTATGATAAGCAAAAATAAGCAATAAGCAGTTTTTAGCAAAAATGTAAAAATAGAACTCACAAGTGTCCTTGGCTTTTGGTTAAGACTTAAACACCCAAATCAGTTCTAAACTTTCTTATAGCTTATCCATATCAGCACTAACCCATGGACATCCAGTATACACCATGCTCCATTGTTCTTGACAGATTTTGGAGTTTTTGATAACAAGACTTAGACTCTTTAAACTATGATGAAGTTTAAAGAGTTTAAGTTAGAAAAGCTTATATTAGAGTAAATATGAGCTTAAAGTAGCTTATGAAAATCTTTTAACAACAATGGAATAAAACTTGAAATAAAAACAGATTATGTAACATACCACCTCAAACTTTCATTAACTTTTTTTAAAACATTACAAGACTTGGAAATTTAATTGCAAATAAGCAGAAGTACATTAAAAATAAGCTGCTATACTAGATATGCCCAAAGGCTTACAAGAAGGCCCTATTTATGCTAAAATTCTTGAAGTCTTAGGTCTTGGACTTGTGTTTCTTCTCTGAGACAATGGAGAGGTGTGTTAGTTGTGTGAGTGAGTCAAGAATCAATCTCAGCCTTCAATCTTGAGTGTTATCCAAGTTCTATCAATCCGGACCCTTGATTCTTTGTCTTGTTAATCAACCAATAAGGATTCATGGGATTGCCAAGGTGGATTTGGTGTTTTGTGAGGTGGGGTTGAAGGGGAAAGTGATGGGTTTGTCTATGGGAGCAGTAGACGAGGTGAAAGGGATGGGTGAATAGTATCAATGGCGGGAATTTTGATTTGGGGTGAACAGGGTAACGGTGTTAAGGTTAATGGTATTAGGGACTTGCAATGTTAGTCCCTAAGGACTAACAATGTTAGTCCATAAGGACTAACGATGCAAAAGGGGGTTAATGGGTTGTATGGTTAAGTGTGTTATGGGCTTGGTATGGGCCAGTTTAAGGTTTTAAAGGACTTAGGGCTTTTAATCATATAAGGCTTTATACAATAAGCTTAATGGACTGATCCGACCCATTAAATAGGTACGGGTTGGCCCATTTAAGATTTCTTCATATTCGGCTTCGTTTTTAACTTGTTGACTTTGACTTAACTTTGATGTTTTAACTGGTTGACTTTACTTTTCATGCTCTTTCCATCCCCGTGCTCGGTTTTATCTATTTTGGCTTATTTTTGTCCTTTAGTGAATATCTGTTACCTGCACAATCATAAATCATAAAACACACAAATACAATGTATTTTTTTGGTATATTTTGGTCATTTTAGGCACGTTTTTATAGGCAAAAGTTATGCGTAATTAAGCACATACCAAGTTTTCTCAATGATATCACCAACATAAAGCTTTGGTTCTAACTGCTGAGCTTTCTTTAGATAGAAAGAATTTTGAAAACCTAGAGCTTGTTTAGTGGTATGATCATAGAAAAACTAAGGTTTCGTCAACATGTGAACAATTTATGTAGATTGATCTCTTTTAAAAACAATATTATCTAGTTGTTTGATCCGCTTTTCTAAAGATATTTCCCTATCAATGTTTCTATATTCTTCTTTCTTAAAATCATTTATGAGAAGAGTAACCGTTTGCATTAAAGATTCCTTTTCTTTTAAATGTTCTGAAAGAGTTTGTTTAAGACTATCAATCTCTACAGACTGTGCACATGAATCTGAAATGTTATCATTACTCCTTAAATCAACATTTTGTCCTTCTTTCAACACTTTAACTTGTTATTTATATCTTTCAAGATCAGCAGTTAAAGTATCATTGACACTCTTATTTTCTAGATTAATCTTTGTATAGTTAACTACTTGGGTTTTTAGTTGTTTAATCACAGATAATATCAATGCATCTTATTGTGCAGAGGAGTTAGAATTCTGAACAGCTGCCTATTGTGATTCAATCACATACTGAGAATAAGGAATGATATTGCTATCACTGGTTATTTCAGTCTCTGAATGGGTCACAACATTCGACTGTTCAGAAAATGACATCATCAACACAGCTTGATT
This sequence comes from Tanacetum coccineum, assembly GCA_026074375.1. NCBI lineage: Eukaryota > Viridiplantae > Streptophyta > Magnoliopsida > Asterales > Asteraceae > Tanacetum > Tanacetum coccineum. Next base: position 31,423 of record BQNB010023695.1, on the reverse strand, counting down.
AATCATATTATGAGATAAATTCGCCATGAGAGCAACTTTGGCAGTGTTGAGTTCATCACAATCAGAGTCATATGCATCCAAATCATCATAAACTCTGAGGTTGTTTTATCGTTCACAAAAAGGATCGAGGAATAGTTGGAAGGCTTGAGTCACCACGATTTGACAAAATTATAGAGCGGTTTATAAGAATATTCTTTTTGTGTTTTTGTATTTTATAAAAGCAGGTAAAATCATATAATATGAGAGAGTGGTCTTGGTCTTTTAGCTATTAACTAAATAAAAATTTAAACTAATGGTGAAAACAAAAGATAAAAAAGAATTGTGAGTCTATTAATCATGTCTTACTCCCTACATCAGTTGCTCTCCTAATGTTGTTGCCTGTCTCACATAAAACAACTTGTGATGACTGTGTAACTATTTCCTAAAGCATGACAACGAAATTACAACACGAACCTCCCGCCGTCCATATATATATGCCCTATGCAAACGCACATAACAAGGTCAGTATGAAATACTATTACACAGCCCTAAGAGTTTATCTACCGACTGCCATGTGAAATACTAAAAGATGATCAACATATTAATGGCGTTGCAAAGCTATAAGCAAGACTGTTACCCGATGGTATCCTTTCTATACAATCACGTTTCCCTAGACATATCAACAGCACGTGCACATCCATCACAAGAGGCAACATTACTAAGATCTACATTCTAGGTTTCATAAATCATAAATAAACACAATAATAGGCTTAGTCGAGCATGTTAAGAATAAAGCAAGAACAATAGATCAAACAACACATAGACATATTGAATGATAAAGTAAATCTTGATTAAAACATGAATTGGAAGAGTTATAATAGGGTTTTTAAGCCCTAAAATCGTCTCCTACAGCTTCTAAATCGAACTAGGGTTGAGTCCCCTCTTGTTCATTCATAAAGTTACGACCCCAAAAACCCTAAATTTAGGTTTTATATATAAAAAGAAAATCGACAGCGACGCGTCGATTTTAGTCGTCGACGCGTAAAAAAGATCTTTCTAATCTACATTTGAGTCGGTGCATTGGCTGACGTCAGTCGTGAGATGTGAGAAAGCCGAGTCACTAGATGAAGTGTATCGGCGTCGTGTCTAAAAATGTGACAATCCGTCTCCAGGCTCTGTGTTGCACATAAACTTCAGAAGATCTTGCAGTGTTGGTTCGTAATCTAAGTCTTTTTCTTCTCAAAATCGGAGACCAGTCCACCATTTAAATTCATCCAAATGAGAATACCTGCAACACGGAACGATTAAGTACCTATTTGGGCATAAAATACATGATATTGGGGGTTAAACGACCCCGAAAAAGTAGTACAAAATACACCCTCATCAATACACCGCTACACTTGGGATTTGCTTGTCCTTAAGAAAATGGGATTTTCTATCTAGACCATAACAATATGAGGGGTCATTTCACCTACTCTTTAAAAATATTCTGCAACACAACCTTCTAGACCTCGTAATTAAAAGCACAGAAAGTATATACTAGCACCTCACATAAGTGTTTAGGGATTCACGTCTCTTTCTCTCGGTGTAAATGAATTATCACAAATGGGGGAAACGGAAAAATCCAACAACCCATGTACCCTGTCATAGCATATAAATACCCATAGGACTTGGTAAAGGATCAAACCTCCCACCGCTAGGTGCAAAGTATTATACAATTACTATCTTAGAGTCTTTTTAAAGGGTAGTGGGATGTAGGTGTAAAATAACATGTAATGAGCAAACGGAAACATATGGGATAACTTCTTGGTGGCTTTGGGTGGCGCCTTAGGGTGAAATTTGGAGTGAGGGTTAGCTAATACTATAACAGAATACACTTGCGTTTGCACTCTGGTCAAAGCCACGACTCGGACGAAGCGATATACAAACTCTACATTATTCTTTTTTCTTTTTCTTTCTCATTTTTTTTACATTACATAATACATCACAAGGGGTTTATAACACGTACCCCTAACACTTGAGCTTGTACAAGCTCGATATTTAACAATCTAACTAAGACCCCCGATCTAATGAGGTGGATCAAAATAACATGGAAGAACATCTTGACAAACATATGGGGTGTTTTTGACTTTAACTTTTCTTCCCCATCTTACCTTCGCGAAATAAATACTACCAATGTAATCCCATCGTCCAAAAATGTATTTACAAGGATATAGGACAATATGCAAACCGTGTACACAATAATTAACTTGGGTTATCACAATAATGTACAAAAGGTGAGTACATAAGAAGGTAGGTGATTTAAAGCGAATAAACGCGTGTCGAGATAATATCGAGCGATAACCCGTTAGATAATAAAAGTACTTTAGGATAAGTACAAAACAGTACTATCCTTTCTCGAGTGTCGTTCCACGGCGAGAGCTGAATTAAATTTACGAGAATGTTATGTTGATGCTTGAAATGCCGTAAATTGGTTTTGGTTTTAAACTAAAATAAAAATAATACTAATCTAGATTAATACTCATTAACAACCAAGCGCAAATAAGATGAAAGATATATAAAAAACATATGCCTTGTCAAGTAAAAGCTGTTAGACTCTTAATGTGAAAGTTTATATCTAAATGATGAACTAATTTACGTCTAATAAAATCGAATACTACAAAAAAAACGTTGGCTTAATATTGAAACGACTTTATTATCAAGAAATTATTACTAATTTAATGCCTACTTAAATCTTAAAGGCTTTTGGCCCGTAAACTATCGAGACTAAATAAAACACTAAACTAAATATTTTTACAAAATTATTAATCACTATCACTTTATTATATTCACACACTTAATTCACTAACACCATTTACTTCTAACTTAGCATAAAATTAAACTACTCGCTACTCATAATGATCTAATAAAACAAAGCATAACATTTTTATAATAACTCAACACTATTAATATTGAAAAGGGATAGAAAATGGAACCGAATTGAAGACCCGCAATTAAACGAAAACCATCCGATTTATTTAGCTAAAATAAATAATCAAATTTGGTCTAGCTAAATAAACCCTTAAGCTCCGCGCCTCATGAGTTGACCGGTACCAAAAAGTCAAACAACAAAACAAACCAAATTGTTAACAGTAACAAAGTATAACATGTTATCAATATTTCAGTTCTTGCCATTAACATCTCGCCAACGCCCAGAATTAAACTAGCCAAAATTCATAAATTTTGTTACAATCAAAAAAAAAGCCCAACGAACCACACCTAACTCTAAAAACTAACTGTGCCCATATTATCCTACCCTACCAAATGGTCCCATAATAAAAATGAATTTCGAGCATGGTCGCATAGAACTACAAAACTCTGTTAATTTTAGTAATGAGAATAAGAACAAGTATAAGCTAGTCCTAAATCATTGATAAGCCAAAACAAATGATCACTAATAGAGACCTAAGCAATATAAGCCAAAACCAAGTTAATAAGCTAAACTAAAACTTTTTAAACAAACAGAATAAGCATTAAAATGAAATTATGAGCTAACTAAACATCAACAATAAGCCAAACGAAATCGCAATAAGCACTAAATGATCCTTTAAGCAACTGTAATAAGACGAGACAACTATTGAGCTCTCTTATACGCAAAATCTCAACAAATAAGCTTTTAACGAACAAATTTTGTAAACTATCTAAGATCTAACGATATCCAACAGGCTATTAACAAGCTTATCAAATTTAATGAAGAGCTTCTAGAAAACTAACAAGCTTATAAACAGAATAAGCTGATTGTACGCTTATTATTTAAGCGCTAAATACTGATAATTTACTTTTGGAAGAGATATCACATAAAATCGCATTAAGCTTCTTTTTCGGAAAAGCTTATACGACTTAAAACTTATTCAAGAAAATACGCTCAAAATTTAAGCCGATAATAACATGGAGGATTTAACATTATGCATCGATTAGCTTGGATAAGAAAATAACTAAAAAGAGAAAAAAGCCTTTGAACATAAAACTTCATCTCATTAAGCTATTAAAAATCTACTACGTAAACTGAAATAAGCACTCGCTGATCAAAAAGCGTTTACCAATAAGCTATAACTAAATGACAAATAAGCAGAATTCTAACTACAATAACTAAAATAATAAAATAAGCAAAAAGCCTAAACTAAATCACTAGTCCTAAAAGCTAGCTGATACAAAAGTGAGGGAGAGAATCTATTTATAGCCCAAAGAGGATGGGTGTGTTGTGGTAAAATCAGATTGCCATCCTCTTACCATTAATAACCCAAATCATTGGGGCTTTATTAACCTTTCCCTTCAGATCCAGCGAATTATGATAAAAGAAACAACCCAAACCCAAGCCGATTGTCTGTGTGCCATGTGGATTCCTTTACCGCTAGTACCTCGTACGCCAATATTTAACTCCGTATAGAATTTTTAATGCATTGAACATGAAATGAAGTTGAGAAATATAACAAAATGCATAGTCCACGTGTCGCCATTCTACCGCTGCCTCAACCATAGATGGCTCCATCATGTGACAGTTTTGATTTTATTTCTTTTCATGTGCAACTGACACACATCCTCACATGTATAACTAAATAGCTGCACTATTTCCAATTAGTGCATTAATTGGCCTCAATAAAGAAAATGGATGGCGGCTGCGGCCCGACCCATTAAATGATTTACGAGGCTGGCCCAATAAGATTCCGAATGAGGGCATCGGTGACTCGTATTCCCTCCTCGCGTCTTTTCCATTCCCGTGCTTGGTTTTGTCCGTTTTGCCTTTGTTTTTATCCTTTTGTGAGTATCCGTTACCTGCACAACATAAATCACAAAACACACAAATACAATGCATTTTTGATATATTTTAGTCATTTTAGGCTCGTTTATTTAGGTAAAAGGTATGTGTATTTAAGCACGTACCAGTAGGCTAAGGTTTTTTGGGTGTAACGATTGGTTTAAGGGTGACAATGCTCTTCATTAATAATCCGGCTTAACCAGAAAATTACGAGAACCGTAAAAAAGGATAGGCTCGGAGGGTTGTACTAGGGTATCCTGTACTAAAGGTGAGTGCATGGCAAGGGTGTGGGATAGTTATATGATCGAGGTGACCATCATAAAAATTACAGGTTTAAAACTTGGGTTAATCCTAATGCCTCTTATCAAGCAAATCCTAATACTTACTATGCGGTCTCGGGATGCATCACAAAAACAAGTTCTAGAATTTAATATACTACCGGTACACTCATATGAATTTTACTAACACCAGACATTCTAGAAAAGGTGACGAAGACCACACGTATACATCCGTAACAACGGAATAGACACATGTGACTGCTCACTCCTTAACTCGAACTGGGTAAAGATAAAATCATCTTGGGTTATCGACGATAGGTACCCGAATTCGTAAAGATCTAAGGGCGAACCTCACATTTTTGGGGTGGAATTTTAAGGGTTATTGTGCTAGTCATATAAATTCCTATCCATGGGACGCTAATAATACTCAGTTTTCGTTGGTATGTGTTGTAAAAAAAAAAAATTTTTGGTAAAAATCACCCTTTTATGCTATGTTATGATATATTACCCATCTTTTCAAGAACAAAGCAAATGACAAATGAAAAAATAGTTTCTAAGGCTTATTTCCCCCTACACTTATTTTGAACATTGTCCTCAATGTACTTTTGAAGTACCCATTAAAACAAATAAAGGGAAAAGAAAACAAGTAAAAGAAACTAGTACTCCCCTGGTTTACTCAATAATGGAGAAGAAACATGCGATAACTGGTTAAATCGTCCTCCGAGAATCATCCAATGAAATTTCCTAAGAGCTTCCAAATCAAATATAACCTGTAATCAAAGACAAAGAAAACTATACCAAGCATAAAATATGCGATTTACCAATATACAATATGAATTTAAGGTTCGACTCGATAGAATACATATATTAAATGTTGTGCAAGTTTTATTTTCAAAAATAATTAAAAAAATTAAAGTTTTCTGGACCTGGGCGTTTGACGCCGTTGGGGTTGGTGTGACCCCGTCACAGGTGTCGTGGTGACGGCGTCACTTGTTAATCGTGACGCCGTCTCCACAGGTCTGTGAAAACGAAATTTCAGTTTTTGATGAAAAATTTCCTACACTTGATTCCATAAGTTAGTTTCTGTATAAATAGTTGTACAAAACCTGAGATTTAACAATTCAATCATATGACTCGATAATGACGCAAATTAATCTAAACAATGCATTTAACATGTTTGAATTTGGCTCAAAATCCGGATAAATTCCCTTACAATTATTGTTTGCAAAATACCTTTGATTGAAATTAAGACGAGGTTAAAAACAATACAAAGCATGATTACAAAATAATTCAAACATAATAAAACAAACTATGAAGAATAAAACACACATGAAACTACTAATATGCGGGAAAAGTAAATTGGGTTGCCTCCCAAGAAGCGCTTTTCTTTATTAATGAGTCTTGTAGCTAGACTCGAAGTCACATGTCCTTACGTGACTTCTCCTTCGTCATCTACTCCTGTTAGGTACTCGGGTCCAAGCTCTAGGCATTCCTTGTAGACTCCTAGTATTTTTCTCATCACATACTCTACTCCTCTTCTCTTGTCTTCTTCGTTCCTAAGATAGACTGATTTGGTATGCTCTGTTTCTAAGTCTGACATTGAATCGTATTGTTCTATCTTATGGGGCATCTTATAGGCAACTTCATCGGTCCCTCTAATGAATCTAACAACACCTTCTGGTAGGTCATGAGTCATGCTGGATATTTCTATAAAAGGTTTCCCTAGTACCACTTGTGACAACCTAAGGTCTAGAATTGAACTAATATCCTCGACAATCATGAAGTCTATGACATAGGTGAAGTTTCCTACGAAGACATGCATTCCTTTAATTCTTCCTGTGAATCCATTTGCATCTTCCCTAGGGTTAAGTTTCCTTCTCATGATCCAGTTATACATCATTCGGGTCATGATATAAGAGGAGAGTTAAGGTCAATGTAAGCCTTTTCAATATGCATATGTCCGATATTGCAAGGGATCTTAAGGTTGTGGGGGCATCCTTCAGTGATGATAGGGTTTCTAAGATATATTGAAGGGATTAGGCCACTCATTAGGTACCTATGGCAGGTCAGTTCGTCTCTAGTCGGGAAAGTGTCGAAGTACTCCACTACTGGTTCTTCAGTTGTCGCCCCTTCTACTTCATGGGGATCATCACATTGAGGTTCATTATCGCGTACGATCTCGATAAACATTACTTCGCCATCATCCTATTTAGAGTAGATAAATTTTGCATTGGGGGATCGAGGAACTAATCTGAGTGATTCAAGCATCGAGTTTAGCTTTTGCACTTGTTCAGTAGCGATGGAAGCTAGTGGATCAGGCTGTGGATGTGGGTTGGAGTCAGTGTTTCCAAGGTTGCCTTCATCTTCTTGTCCTATGTTGGACTCATTGACTTGGGATTCTTTAGGCTGCTTGGGGTGTATCGTGATGGTGTTGATAGAGCCATGGATGTGGGCTGGGTATTGTAAATCCTCATTTGGGTAGGAACGAGCAGATGAAACTGGATGGGTCCCCAGTTTCGGGTTCTTAATCGTATCACTAGGCAGTGCACCCGCTATCCAATCGATGATGGCCTTTAACACAGTGTCGATTTTGTTGGTCATCTCGTTTTGCTGTTGTTTGAAATTGGCTTCAAACTTGGATAGTCTAGCGTCTTGAGATGCCATGAATTCGGAAACCAGTCCTTCTATATTTGATTGATTGTTAAAATTTTAAGGACGGTTGTTGAAGGGACGGTTCGGGATCGAACCGTTAGGTTGGAACCGGTTAGGTGGGTTTGAGAAATTATTTTGGGAGTTTTGAGGTTGTCTCCACCTAAGGTTTGGGTGACTTCTCCATGACGGATTATATGTGTAACCGAGATTATTTTGCTTAGGCTTAAAGGTATACCACTTACCTCTCGCTTCATCAGTACGTGAGGACGCGTATTCAACGAAGGCTTGTTCGGGGTTTTCCATGCAAGTCTGAGTGTTGTGGGGACCACTGCAGATTTTACACGAGGTAGTAATTTTGTTCACTTGGGTAGGTTATGTTGGAGCAAGATGAGCTTCCATCAAGCGTTGAACTTGATTTTTGAGCTCGATTAGACGGCGGTCGGATGTACTCAGGACATCTTGAGGCAATACGATTGCCTTGACCGGCTTAGCGAAATCTCTTGGGTCATTCCAACTTTCGTTGTCATAAAGGGCGAGGTCCTCTAATATTGCCCATGATTCTTCAGGGTTGAGGTCATGAATCTTGCCACCGACCGATTGGTCAATGGTTCATCTTGTGACGGGATTGGCATGGTCATAAAAGATTTAGACTTGGAGCCAAAGATCGATGCCATGGTGAGGGACTTTTTGGAGTAAGTCCTTAAACGAGTCCATGCTTCAGATAGAGATTCTCCATGATGTTGTTGGAATATCAGGATATCGTTGCAGAGTTTTGCTGTCCTTCTCGGTGGAAAGAATTGAGCAAGGAATCAGGTAGTAAGATCCTCCCATGTGCAGATGCATCCTATTGGAAGGCGTTCAAGCCAATTGCTAGCTTGATTAAGTAGGGAAAATTTAAATAAATGCAGGCGCATTCTTTCCCTATTTTAACCATCAAGGTCAAGTGAGTCTACAAGTTTGAGAAAATCCTTGAGGTGTTGGTTTGGATCCTCGGACCGTAGTCTATGGAATGAGCATCCGTTTTGCACCAACCGGATGGTGTCGGATCGAAGAGGTACCACGTTGTTCCCTTCGGGGAGCTCGATGGTATTCCTATAGCCCTTGTGGCTTCGTCTGGAATAATCTCCTAGAGTACGGATAGGATTCTCGTCTCCCATGGTGGTTGACGAGAATGGGTTACGAAACAGATAACACAAAGAAAAGATACACTACAAGAAAGCTAATTGCGGGAATTAAATTCTTACTTGAAAGGATTCAAGAAGTAGAACTAATCTAAACTATGATCAATACCTAACTATTCCCCAGGCGGCGACGCCAAAATCTTGATGTGCGGTTGTCGTAGGACTTATACACGAGAAGTTTTAAAACTCCCTAGGCAGTGCTCATAATCGTTGTAGTGTAGTATGGGCAAGACTCGAGTTGTTTATCGTTCACTCGAGGAATAGGTTGGGAAGGCTTGATCACGATCTAACAGAATTCTAAGGGTTGAAGGAAGATTCTTTTTGTGTTTTTGTATTTTATAAAAGCAGGTAAAATTATATAATTGAGAGAGTGGTTTGGTTTTAGCTATTAAACTAAATAATAATCTAAAGTAATGGTGATAACAATAATAATCTATTTAATCATGTATTACTCCCTAGATTGCTTCTCCTTATGTTGTTGCCTTGTCACACTTGTGATGATCTGTGTAACTATTTCCTAAAGCATGAAAGAATTACACGAACCCGCCGTCTACTTAGTATGCCGCTAGAGCAACAACACATGCAAGGTAGTATGAAGACTAATTACACGGCCCCAGGAGTTTACTAAGTGCATGTGAAAATACATTAAAAGTAGAATCAACCATATTAGGGGCAAGGTAGATATGAAATACTGTTACCCGATGGTATCTTCTACACAATCACGTTTCCTTAGACATATCAACAGCGATCAGACAAAAAGCAGGTTTCTAAAGCCTAACATACAACATCTATCATAAGAGTCAACATCACAAGATCTACATCTAGGTTTCTTACAAACATAAAATAAACACAATAATAGGCTTATCGAGCATGTAAGAATAAAGCAAGAACAATATATCAAACAACACATAAACATATTGATGATTAAGAAAATCTACTTGATTAAAACATGAATTGGAAGAGTTACAATATGGTTTTGTTAAGCCCTAAAATCGTCTCCAACAGTTTGCTAACTGAACAAAGGGTTCGTACACTCTTTTTGTTCTAAAGTTACACCTCAAAACCTAAAATCAGGGGGGGGTGTGTTTTGTATATATAAGAAAATCAATGCGACGGCGTCGCATTTTAGTCGTGACGCCGTCGTAAAATGAATTTTCTAGATCTACATCTGAGCCGGTGCGGGCTGACGCCGTCATGAGATGTGTGACGCCGTCACTAGATGAAGTGTGACGGAATCGTGCATAGAATGTGACTCTGTCTCTAGGCCCTGTGAGCACAAATCTTTAAGAGTCTTGGTGTTGGTTCGTAATCTCGTCCGTTTCTTCTCCAAATGAGGAGTTAGAATTCTAAACAGCTGCCTGTTGTGATTCAATCACATACTGAGAATAAGGAATGATATTGCTATCACTGGTTATTTCAGTCTCTGAATGGTTCACAACATTCGACTGTTCAGAAGACGGCATCACCTGCACAGCTTGATTAATCATATTATTATTCACATTATCATGATTGTGTACCTCAGCAAGAGCATCTGAACCATAATGAGATAAATTCGCCATGAGAGCAACTTTGGCAGTGTTGAGTTCATCACAATCAGAGTCATATGCATCCAAATCATCAGCTTGATAAGCAGCATTGTGAGTAATGACAGTCTGTGTGGCTTGACCTTCTGGAATTCCTGGATCTGCCAAAAATGCTAGTTCCTCCTCATGTAGAATTTGACCACTTGCTTGAGCTTGTACCAACAAAACTTTATCCTTAAACCATGAATCATCCCGTTTCCTCTTTGGTTTAGTGCACTGTTTGGACATGTGGCCTTCCCCTTTGCAGTTGTAACAAATAACAGTCCTTTGTTTCCCAGAATTGCTTCCACTTGCTCCTGGAGTGTATGTCCTTGTAGTACCCGCAGCTAAAGAAGTTTGTCTCCCTTGAATTGGTTATAAGGTTATTCCTCCATTATTAATGGTAGCTTGTTGCCTAGGTTTGACGAATTCCTCAACTGATTATTAGTACTGGGGTAGCGGGAAGTGACAACAGCTGTCAAGAAAGACATTATGTGATTGATGGCATCAATATGATCATCACCTTTCTGGAACACTAGAACAATTAGACCCGAGTCTGGTTGGGAAAATTTAGGTTATTGGTTAACTGAGGGAGCATATTCCAATTGAGGGATGGATGATGATGGAGAATAAACATTGTGGTGAACTGATGATTGATAATCATTGGATGGATAAGTAATTGAAATAGGTGTTGACGATTGATGAGTTGAGTATTGTTGAGATTAATAAGGTGATCCATACTGTGGATACTAATATGGTGAAACTTGTGGTTGAAATTAAGTGTTTTGGTATGAGTTTTGATGAGTTTGATAAGGAGACTGGGTCATCTGATGGGTTGCAACCAAAGCAAGCAGATCTGAGTTGCGTTCATGCATTAAACGAACCTCGTTTGCATGAAATTCATGTTGTCCCAAGTAAGCATGAAGCTGATCAATGTTAGTTGTGTGCAAATCCCGAACCAGTTTGACATCTGTCACAAATTTGCTCCACTCAGGAGGAAGAGTATTCAAAAACTTGGTGTTCACTTAAAATTGTTCCAGTTTCATATTGTAGATGTTCATGTCATTGAGTAGTAGTGAAAATCTCAAGTAGAATTCACGTAATGTTTCCCCTTTCTTATAAGCAAACTTATCGAATTTGTCATAAAGCTTACACTCGCTTTCCTATTTCTTTAATGAAGTTCCTTGCATGAGAAGTTGAATTCTTTCCCAAAGTTCCTTAGTGACTTTATGATTGCTAACCAATGCATAGACCTCAGGTGGTAGTCCTTGGAGAATGATATTTGTTGCCTTGATATCACAATCAGCTTGAATTGCTTCCGTAGCAGATAACTCAGAATATTTCTTTGGTCTAGTCACTCCATTTTCCTCAATTGAAGGCCAAATGAGTGGACCATTTTCAATAGATTCAAGGATCATTCGTCCATGTTGTCTATTCAACATATATAGCTCCATTCTGCTTTTCCAAGAATCATACATATCTTTTTCCAACATGGGTGGACGATTGTTAGCACCCGACAGAATTGCTTTGTCGGCAAGAGTCGTCATTGAGAAATTTGTATGTTAAAAGATTATTTTTGGATCGAACGGTGGTAGAAAGAAATTATGTTTGATTAATTTGTCTTTTAAGTGTTCTAATTCCTAAAATTACACGAGATTTTACAATTCTTGACAAAACTGGGAAAACAAGGAAATGCTTCACGGGATTTTACAAGTCAAAGAAATAAACCGTATAATTTGGAAATGTGAATTGTTCGGTTTCAGTTAAACCTGACTAGTTTGGTGGTCTCACGAAAAGTAATTAGATCGGTTATCACTAGAGAAAACAAGTTCGGTTCATACTGGAAAAACAACTAGATCGGTTGTCAATAGAGTAAAACTAGTTTGGTTGTCACTGGAGTAAACTAGTTTAGTTCACACTTGAAAAACAACTAGATCGGTTGTTACTAGAGAAAAACTAGTTCGGTTGTCACTGGAGCAACTAGATCGGTTGTCACTAGAGTAAACTAGTTCGGTTCACACTTGAAAAACAACTAGATCGGTTGTCACTACAATAAACTAGTTCGGTTGTCACTGGAGTAAACTATTTCGGTTCACACTTGAAAAAACAACTAGATCGGTTGTCACTAGAGAAAAACTAGTTCGGTTGTCACTCGAAAACCCACTTTTCCAAAACTCAAAAAGACACGTTTTTGATGATTGTTTCCCGAAAATTTTTGTACCAAAAGTGTTACTAAGCCTACAGGGACAAGAAAAATGACAACTTTAAGGTTTTTAAGCCGAAAAATTTCAAATCAAGATTTTGACCTTTATAAAGCTAATGAACCCAAATTACACAAAATGAGATATTTTTCTATAAATCTAAGCACACACACCTATATCCAAGGATACTAGATCAAAGCTACATATGTAGATGATCTTTTAGTGTGAATTTAAGCTTAGAAAAAATAAAAAAAATGAATGGAAAGAGGAAAACTACACGAAAAATTTAACAAACACAATATCTAAACACACCATTCCATGGCTGTTGATACCAATTGAAGACTAATCAAATAACATATTTGATGAGAGGGAAAGAGATGGTTTTAGTAAGAGAAAGGGTTGGATGAACACATAGAGAGAGAAAGAACATAAAAGAGAGAACTTTGTTAATGTGTGAAAAATGAACAACCAACCACCTCTCCAAGGCATGGAGAGGTGATTATATACTTACAATGGATGGTGGGCTTGAGCTTGCATGAGTTTATCCATAGGCCTTTAGTTAACTAACTATGTAAGTTTCCAAAAATTACTTAACGAGCTAACGATAGTTATCTATGGAAGCGACCGACACTTTCCTAGGAATTTCGTATTCCTAACAAGTACTAACTGTGTACTTGCAGTAGTAAGCACTTAGCATTTTTCTCTGAAGTTCTTGAGCAGCACTAACATAACTGAGCAACATTAACTCTGATATGAGCAGCAGTAATACTAGTAGCATTAAGAAGGCTTTTAATCCCAACAATCCTCTCCTAAACTTGATATTTATCTCCAAATCATCAAGTTTCTCCATTAAAAGCTCCATAATCACCAGGAGGATGCTTCCAAACACTTCATTGATTCTTAAGCTGTTTTGTGAGAAGTTTAAGAAGCTGATATGCCATTTCACTGAAATAATCAACTTGAAGCTTCTTTTCCAACATCATTATAAGTGTAGATGGTATAAGGGGATACGTCTTCTCTACCAACATATGAATGTACACATGTTGCATCCTCAAGGAATGTACTCCATAAGAGTCATATATCTTCCAATCCAACACTTTGTAATTCTGTTGATTTTTCCATATTTGATCTTCAACGTGTGGTTCAAACATTGTCTTTAAATCTCCCTATAACAATAAATACATGTCTTCCACTGGTCTTGTTGATCCATATTTAGCCTTTACCAGCTTGTACAAATCTTCCAAATCTTCCCTGCTAAAACTTTTAAGCATAATACTAAAGACTTTGTACATTTAAGACTTTCTATTAGCTCTCACTATTTGATAATAGCTTTTTTTTCCTTCTTTGTGGATCTTCCAGTCAATAATGGTTGGAGGCTTAGTAGCTAAAGGTACAACATCAATTGCAACTTCTTCTTCATCTGGAATGACTTCTATTAGACTTTGAAGCTTTGTTGTGTCTTTATCCCCATTTACCTTCTGCTTCTTAGTACTCTCTTATTCCAACTCTTATCCTGCTCTCTTTGAACTACCTTCCACCAAGTCTGTTTTGAAGTCAACAAATGTATTCACCCTCTTAAAAGTTCTGTCAAACATCTTCTGAATATAATCAAAAGAATTGTTCTTTAAGTCTTTGAGCTTCTTTCCTTCCATATTCTTCAGGTAAGTACACATGATTTTTCTTTGTTGAGCTTGGGTTGGTGGTTTGTTCCTCTTCTCTTCTGCACTTTTAGCAGCAAAGTGCTTTCTTCTTTGCTCCAAGAGTTGTTGAAATAAATTTGCCTTTTCTTCAACATACAACTCTTCTTGCTCCTTTGCTTGCAGTCTTTAAGCCAATTCATGATCAGCCTCAACCTTAGCCTGAATATCATCCCATTCTTCAGTCAAGGCAACATTGGCTTCATCCTTCTCCCTTGCAAGTCTTTCTTCCTCATCAAATTCAGCTTGCAATCTTTTAGCAGTTTCTTCATTAAGCCTGATTAGATCTTTCTTTTTCATAGTCTTCATAGGTTCTTCTACCATTATTCCTTTACCATTGTCCTGTGATTGTTGTGAAGATAGTTGTAAAGATTTTGTTGTTGTAGACTCACATAGCTCTTGTATAACAACACCTTTCACCTTGGGTTTTACACTTTTTAAACCTGCAAGTGCTTGAGCCAAAGTAACTTCATCAACAGTTAAATTCACATTTTTAGCAGCAACTTCTTGTTCTGCAAACACCTCATCACCAGTTAAAGTATCCATATCAAACATCTAAGCATCATTTTGAACATTAACCAGGGTAATGTCTTCATCAATAGAATTAATCCTCCTCCCCTGTTTGGATGCATCCTCACCCAAACTTTCTTCATCTCCAGAGGATTCTAACCTAGCACTCAAACCAACTTTGTATAATCTCTTGAGCTTATAAGTTCTTGACCTATCTTTCTTTTCAAGCTTTTTGACCCTCCTTTTCAAACTAGCAATCTCATTACCTTGAGTGGTCTTTGTCTTCTCCAAATCAAGAACTCTTTGTTGTAAAGTGGTACATAGTTCCATCAATTCAATAAGTTTAAGTCTATCCTCATCACTTCGAAGTGTGTTACCTCTTGCGAGCAGTGAATCATTGGAAAGTTTAGATACATTCTAAAACCTAGTTTGAGCAATAGTACCCCCATGGTTTCTTGGCACCTGGGACCACCACCTAAAGTAGTTCCTTGGGAACCAGCTTCATTAGGTATTGCCTTGGATCGGGTCTTAGTTATATTACCACTGTCCTGCTCTGCTTCTAAGCTAGAAGCAGTAGTGGTAGCCCTCACTAATCTGTCACCTAACTCCTTATGGACAGCCTCATCTGCAACAATGTCTGTAGGATCACTAGGTTGAGGTACCTGAGTGTCCTTTCTCTTAGGCTTCCTAGGTTTTTGAGTCTTTTGAAGTTGAGTTGATGATTCAATAATGATGGGTGTGTGATGGGGATCAGTAGGCATTGCTGAACCTTCACCCAATTCTGATTGGTTTTGTACCACCATTGTTGGAAACAAAGGTGTTACTCTACCAGAAAATCCTTTGCCTACCCTTCTCATATTTATAAAAATCTTCTTAGTGTGAGAGGGTGCAATATATACCTTCTTATGATTTGGCCTTCCATCAAGTTGTTTATCTAAAAATACTTGTACAACCTTGGATACATCAAAATTTTCCCAGACAAATTATCCAAGTTTCTAATCATACTTTCAAAATTGTTATTTAGAATAAAGTTAACTTCTGATATGTAGCCAAACAAGATTAAAATAGGAGATGCCATAGTACTACTAAACTCATTCCATGCAGTAGTCTTTGAACTTAGGCATTGTAGAATAGTATGAATCAGAAATTTCCATTGTGGGGAAAAGAATGGCTTATAAAAAGTGAGCTTCTGTGAAATTTTCTCTTATCCCATCAATGTAAGTTGTTAAAAAATGGTAGAGTTTGGTAAACAATCAATACCTTCCTCATCTTCTAGTTTAAGATCTCTTCTAACAAATGATTTAGTGATGAGTATCTTCTTGCCATCTACTAGGGCATGCAACTGTACTTCCCCATTGATAGTTTTTGCCTTGACAGTAGACCAGAACTGTTCGATGCAAGAAATGTATATTGTAGGATTGATCATTAATGAATCCCTTATAGAGTGTGAATTTAAGAATCCATAATTTGTTCAAACCCATCACTTTCTGTTTTTTTTTTTATGTAGGTTGTTTAGTACAAAAACTGCGGGACCATTTTTATGAGTATCAGCAAACTTTAGGGTCGTCAATTTATGTTGGGTTTGATATTGGATGATAAAATTGTGTTGGGTTTTGTAGTTAGAGAGTATTTATAAGATTGGAATAATCAATTAAAATAATTCGATTGAAAACTTAAGCGAAGTATTTTTAGAAATACCCTCAATTGCATTAAATATAAACTTTTCTCCCTGCAGTTGTAACTTAACTGTAGTCAAGTGTATGCCTAGCAATAGTAATTATGCCTAGTAGTTTATGTTGAGTCACCAGTATTATCTCAATTCCATTCTAAACAGCTTTTACCTCTTCAACTTCCAACACTTTTCTTTGCTTTTCCTGCATAAATTGTTAGTCAAAACACCAAGATAAAACAAGCCCATACAATTTTCAAAACTTATACATTATTAATTATACCTTGTACGTATTAGGATAACTATCAGTAGTAACTCAGCAGTGCTAAGTATAACCAGAGTACTAATTATTACTTATCAGCAGAAATTCTTAATGACTTGAATAAACAGTACTAATTCATACAAAATCTCATACAAAAACATAAAGAGATAAAAAAGGACTTTTAAAGATTCATCATTTCCTATACTATACAATCAAATAATGAAATATAACTTACATTAAAAGCTTTTGTACGCAAATTTCAATACATTCTTGTCAGTATGGATTTTGACCATTTGAATCAATTTCTTTTCATTGCAATCTCTAATAAAATGATGTCTGATCTCTATATGCTTTGTTTTTGAATGAAAAACAAGATTTATAATTATGCAAATAGTATTGTTATTATTAATAAAGATCTTGGTATTCATAACATTTATACCCATAATAAAGTTGTTGGTTCTAATTCCAACGGCACTTGTCCAAAACATCTTAAAGTGCTAAATACTTGCTTCTGTTTTGGAATTGAACATGTCTGTTTTCTTGCACTGCCTGATATTAATCAATCAAGAAATTAACAAACTCTTGTTGTACACTCTCTATCTAAGCTTTGCTCTAGCATATCACTATCAGTGTATGCCATTACCTAAATCAAAAGAAGGAATCTTTTGGATACCAAAGGCCAAATTTTGGTTGACCTTTTAAGTACCTAAAAATCCTTTTCATAGCATGAGATGTGAAAGTTTGGATTGATAGGTTTTTGCATTAGGTAGACACGAAATGATGTCAGGTCTCTGAGTGTAAGTTACATCAATGAACCAATTCATTCAACCTATACATTATGAACATTCTCTCTTCACTATCATTTCAGCCTTGATTAGAGGCTTTTGAGTTTCCATTGGTGTGCTTGCAGTCTTGTCTCTTTGTATACTTAAAATTTCTTTAAAAATTTCATCACATATTTTTATCATTCTGGCTAATAAATATGTCATCCTTCTTCTGCTTCACTTGTAATCCCAAGAAGAATGTAAGTTCTCCCATGGAACTCATCTGGAATTTCTCACCAACTTCTCAAATGCAAAGTATAACTCCTTCTTTGTTAAACCAAAGATGATATCATCCATAAAAACTTGGACTAGTAAAATATCACCTTTGTGCCTTTTTATGAATAAGGTCTTGTCAATTTTCCCTCTTTAAAACCTATTATCCAACAGATATGTTGACAAGGTTTCATACCAAGCTCTAGGAGCTTGATGTAGTCCATAGAGTGCTTTTTCAACATTGTATACTCTATCACGAAAGTCTGGATCTTCAAATCCTGGTGGTTGACATACATACACCTCTTCTTTAATCTTCCCATAGAGAAAAGCACTTTTAACATCCATTTGATACACCATAAAATCTTTAAATGACGCATAAGCTAAAAATAGCCTAATTTCTTCAATTCTTGCAACCTGGGCAAAGACTTCATCATAGTCAATCCCTTCTTCTTGTGTGTACCCTTGAGCAACCAATCTTGCTTTATTTCTTATCACAATTCCCCTTTCATCCTTTTTATTCTTGAAAACCCATTTAAAGCCTATAGCCCTTTTTCTATTTGGTAAATCCACCAAAGTCTAAACTTCCTCCCTCACGGTACCCTTGAATTGCTAGAAGCTCTTCCTGCATAGCCTCTTCCAAGCTTGCATCTGTCACTGCATGGAATTACCTCTTTTGGTTCTGCTTATGATAAGAGCTCAAGGCAAACAAAGCAAATTTTGAAGGTATTTATGGTTTGTTCTTTGTTGAATAGTACTAACAAACCTATGTTCCTTCAAATTATTTAACATCTTTCTTGTTTGTGTAGCTGATTGCAAATATCCAATCACTTGATCAAGAGGATGATCTGTATGAATTCTTATAGTTGGAATAGGACTGACTTGGATTGTTGTATCCAAATTGTTCATGTTAGCCTCTGCACCATCATCTTCATCATCTCTTGAGAGGTCAAATATGCTATAATCTTCCAAAGCAGGCATATTTAGATCAAATGGAAGTTCAATGCTTGTTTTTCCACCAACAACATTAACCTCATTTGTGCCAGCAGCATTAACATTGTTAGTGCTGTTAACATTATCTTCCTTTTATTGATACATTACTATTCATTATCTTTTCTTGGATCTCATCATACTTATTCTTCCTTCATCACTTAAAGGGTTGGATTCATCATCTTGAGAACTCTTTGGATCTTGGGTATATGATGGATCCTCTTTGTTTTTTTATCATATTTTGATTATTTTTTTATTTTTTTCTTTTAATATTTATTTTTTTTTTTAGCAGTACATATCATGGTAGACAAAATGTAATTTTTGACAAGTTTTGTCTACTTTCTAGATTGACCTGCATTATCACTTTTTTTATACCTGCAAAAACCATTAGACTACATGTACCTGCACACAAATAAAAAATAACGGGTCCATATTCATTATTCCTTGTGAGCGCATCAATATCAACATTGCCAATCGGTCTACTACCTATCACATTGGTGTTTTTCACTAAACCTTAATATGCTAGTTTTCTTCACTATCTTTGTACTTACTTGAATACTCTAAAGCTTTACTATTCAAAGAGTATCCTACAAAGAAACCTTCATCAGCTTACCATCAATTTTGCACTATAGAAATGTCTATGGTATTAAGGATGGTAACAGGATACTTAAATGGTCTACATAAAACTTTTAGTTGGTGTTTACCATGAAAAAGTATCATATGTGGTCTTGTTATGAGGCTTACTAACTATACACTCTAATTGGCACATAGCAAGCAGTATTAACTGCATTCAGCCCAGAAAGTAGTTGGTAACATAAGAATCAGCTGCATGTCCTAACAGCCTCAATTAGTGTCATGATTCACTCCTTCAGAACTCCATTTTGTGAGACGTGATAGCTACACTTATATTGTCTCAAAAATTTTCCCTTTCATCTCACTTACTGTATTCTATTTATTTGTTTTTTCGAACTCAGTTTCCTTTATCACGTCTAATCACCTTTTAACCTTGTGATATGACTAGATTTTCTATCCCCAGTTATTAATGACTTTAGAATGCCAGTAGTTCATCCTTAGTATCTAGAAAGAAAAACCTAGGTAACCTATATATTCATCTATTGACAATAGGCAAATATAACATTTTCTTCATAAGGGTTTTTACAAATGTTGGACCAAACAAGTCCATATGCAACAAATGTAAAGGAAGACTGATTGAGTTCTTTATTTTGGACTTACAAGAGCCTTTGTGCTGCTTTCCTTTTTGACTAGCACACAGTTTGATCATTTTCAAAAGTTTGGTAGGTAATCCTCTTACAAGATTTACCTTAACACTAATTTATTCATAGTTTTAAAATTTAAGTGACCTGGCCTTCTATAAATTTAGATTAATCAGATGTAGCTTTTGAAAAAAGGCTAGTTAAACATCCTTTAGGGAACTATGTTCGGTATAATAACACTATACATATTGGTCTTTCTAGGGAACTCTAAAAAACTTGCTCTTTCTAGCATTTAACTTAAAGTTTGGAGACTTAAAAATAACCAATATACATTTCAGTGTAATTAAAATGACATTATTTTTTTATCAAATTTATGAGATCTCTACAGAGATTCAATCCTTTTCTTTCTCACTAATACTCATTTTTATTGAATTCTTGTTTCCAGTTTTTATGGATCTTCTCTTTTCCTCATCCTCATGTGGTTTTTTGTTTGTGTGGGGTTGGGGGGGGGTTTTGTGTTGGTGTTGTTTTTATGTTTTTGTTTTTTGGTTGTGGTAGGGTGTGTGGCTGGGGTGGTTGTGTGGGTTTGTGTGTGTGGTTGTGGGGGGGTGGGGTGGGTTGGGTGGTGGGGGGGGTGGGTTGGGGATTTTGGTGTTTTTGTGGGTTTGTGTGTTTGCTGGGGTGTGTTTGGTGTTTGTTGTTGTTTTGTGGGTTTGGGTTGGTCATATAATGGTAAAATATAATCTAGGTGTTGGTGGTTGGTTTAAATAGAACTAATCAAGTTTTCAGTGGGGGTTTTGGGGGCTGTGGGGTGTGTTGTTTGATGTTACGTTGTTGTGTTGGTTTGGGGTGTGGTGTATTATCTGCATTCGTTCGGTTAATAGTAACTACGCTTTATATTATATGTGGTGTGTTTGTTGTGGGTGTTGTTTTTGGGGTTGATGGTTGGTGGTTGTTTGGGTTTGTGGGTTGGTGTGTTGTTTTCATTTTTACGACCATTAATATCAGGTGTTGTTTGTTTGTGGGGGGTGGGTCGTTTTGGTTTGTGGGTGGGTTTTGCGGTTTTGGGTGGTTGTTTGGTGTGTTGTTTGGTGGTGGTTCTTTCTTTTTATAACATCAAACCAACAGTTTTGGTGTTGTGGGGGTGGGGTTTGGAGTTTTGGTGTGGTTGTGTGGTTTTGTGTGGTGTGGTTGTAGGGTTGTTTTCGGGGTGGGTGGTGTTGGTTGGTTTTGATGGGTGGGGGTTTTGTGGTTGGGTTGGGTGGTTTTGTGGTGGTTGGGTGTGGGTGTGTTGTTGTGTGGTTTGGTTATGATCTATTGTTTGGGTGTGGGTTGGGGGGTTGTTTATGTGTATTTGGTCTCATCTATCTCGCAAAGTGGTTGGTGGTGTGTTTTGTGGGTGTTACCAATACTATTTATGTGCTATTTCTGGTTCCTATCAGGTTGGTGGTTTTGGGGTTTTGTGTTTGTTTTGTTGAGTGGGTTGGGGGGTGTCTTGGGGGGTGGTGGTTGGTTTGTTAGTTTTGTTGGTTGTTTGTGTTGGTGTTTGGTGTGGGTTGGTTGTTGTTTTGGGGGTTGGGGGGGTTATCTTCCCCGCAGTGTAAATACAATTAAATAAGTGGGTTTTTGTTTGTGGTGTTTTGTTAAGGGGTTTGGGTTGCGAGTTTCATATATGGCTAAATTATATGAATAAATGGTGGGTGGTTGTTTGTGGTGGTGGGGTTTTTGTTGGGTTGGGGGGGTGTGGGTTGTTTTGGTTGGGGTGTGTGGTTTTTTTTTTGGGGGGGTGCTGGTTGTTTTGTTGTGGGGGTGGTGGTTTTTTATGGTGTGGGGGTTGTGTTGTGATCATATTTCTTTCTCACTTTCATCATACAACTCTCTTAGTTGAGAGATGATCATTAAAACTGGTAATCTAGATTTTAAAAATGTGTATTTTGTGAGAAAGTTAAGGTTTGATCTCTTTAGTGTCTCATAAATGTGTGATAAAAAGAATAATGTTTTTTAATGACACTGAATGTATTGTTTTATCTCCAAACTTTAAGTTAATTGATGGAAAGTCTCGTTTATATAGAGTTCCTAGAAAGAACAATATGTATAGTGTTGATTTAAAGAACATAGTTCCTAAAGGAGGTTTAACTTGCCTTTTTGCAAAAGCTACATCTGATGAATCTAAACTTTATAGAAGGGCTTAGGTCACTTAAATTTTAAACTAAGAAATAAATTGGTTAAGGGAAATCTTGTAAGAGGTTTACCTTCCAAACTTTTTGAAAATGATCAAACCTGTGTTGCTTGTCAAATATAGAAAGAGCACAGAGAACCTTTGTAAGTCCAAAATAAAGAACTCTCAATTCAGTCTTCCTTAACATCTTATTTACATTATGGATTGTTTGGTCAACATTTGTTAAAAAAAGCCTTATGGAAGGAAAATGTTATATGCCTGTTGTCATAAATGATTATAGTAGGTTTACATAAGGTTTTCTTTTAATACTAAGGTATGTGACTATGGCTATTTCTTAATTCAGTTTAACTGGGATAGAAAATCTAGTAGATCACAAGGTTTAAGGTGATTAGATGTTTGTGATATGGAACTGAGTTCAAAAATCAAATAAGAATCAGGGGGTTTTTTTGTTGAGATGAAGGGTATTTTGAGACAATATAGTGTAGCTAGAACTTCTCAACAAAATGGAGTTGCTGAGAGGAGGAATATGACACTAATTGAGGCTGTTAGGACTATGCTAGCTGATTCTATGTTACCAACTACTTTTTGGGCTGAAGCAGTTAATATCTGCTTGGCTATGTGCCAAATTAGAGTGTTTGTAGTTAAGCATCATAAACAAGACCACATATGAACTTTTTCATTGTAGAATTAGAACACATCTTTAAGTTTTATGGAGACCATTTTAAGTATCCTGTTACCATTTCTTATACCATAGATCACTTAGGCAATTTTGATGGTAATGGATTGTGAAGGTTTCTTTGTTGGATTACTCTTTGAATAGTAATGCTTTTAGAGTATTCAAGAGTAGAACAAGGATAGTGGAAGAAAACTTGCATATTAGGTTTAGTGAAAATACACCTAATGCTTTTAGGGAGTAGGACCAGATAGGCTATTTGTATTGATGCGTAACAAGATAAAGGAAATTATGAGCCGTTCTTTAGCAGGTACATAGTCTAATGGTTTTGCAGGTATAAAAGTAAGTGATAATGCAGGTCAAGCTAGAAAGGAGACAGAACTTGTCAAAAATTACATTTTGCTACCATTATGGACTGCTGATCCACCATATTCCCAAGATCCAAAGAGTTCTCATGATGATGGTTCCAAACCTTAAGTGATTATGGAAAGAAGGTGAAAATCATCCTCAGTAACTATATCCAATATTGTTGTGATGAAGATCCAAGAAAAGATAGTGAATGTAATGATCAAGAAAAGGAAGATAATGTTAATAGCACTAACAATGTTAATGCTACTGGCACAAATAAGGTTAATGTTGTTGGTGGAAAAACAAGCATTGAACTTCCATTTGATCCAAATATGTCTGCTTTGGAAGATTATAGCATATTTGACCTCTCAAGAGATGATGAAGATGATGGGTTGCGGAGGCTAAACATGAACAATTTCGGATACAAACAATCCAAGTCAGCTCCTATCTGCGCAACAATAAGAATTCATACAGATCATCCTCTTGATCAATGTGATTGGATATTTTGCAATCAGCTACCACAAACAAAGAAAAGATGTTAAATAATTTGATAGGGAACTAGGATTGTTGTACTATTAAACAAAGAACAAACGTAAAATACCTTTCAAAATTGCCTTGTTTGCTAGTTCTTATCATAAGAAGAACCCAAAAAGGTAATTCATGCATTGAAAGATGCAAGCTGGATAGAGGCTATGCAGGAAGAGCTTCTACAATTCAAGTTACAAGAAGTTTAGACTTTGGTGGATTTACCAAATAGAAAAAGGGCTATAGGCTTTAAATGGGTTTTCAAGAATAAAAAGGATGAAAGGGGAATTGTGATAAGAAATAAAGCAAGATTGGTTGCTCAAGGGTACACACAAGAAGAAGGGATTGACTGTGATGAAGTCTTTGCCCAGGTTGCAAGAATTGAAGAAATTAGGCTATTTTTAGCTTATGCGTCATTTAAAGATTTTGTGGTGTATCAAATGGATGTTAAAAGTGCTTTTCTCTATGGGAAGATTAAAGAAGAGGTGTTTGTATGTCATCACCAGGTTTCTGAAGTTCATGACTTTGTGTGAAATAGAGTATACAATGTTGAAAAAGCACTCTATAGACTACATCAAGCTCCTAGAGCTTGGTATGAAACCTTGTCAACATATCTGTTGGATAATAGGTTTTAAAGAGGGAAAATTGACAAGACCTTATTCATAAAAAGGCACAAAGTGATATTTTACTAGTCCAAGTTTTTATGGATGATATCATCTTTGGTTTAACAAAGAAGGAGTTATACTTTGCATTTGAGAAGTTGGTGAGAAATTCCAGATGAGTTCCATGGGAGAACTTACATTCTTCTTGGGATTACAAGAGAGCAGAAGAAGGGATGACATATTTAATTAGTCAAGATAAATATGTTTGATGAAATTTTAAGAATTTAGGTTTACAAAAGTAAAGACTGAGCACACCATGGAAACTCAAAGCCTTCTTACTCAAGGATGAAGATGGTGAAGAAGTGGATGTTCATATGTATAGGTGAATGATTGGTTCATTGATGTATCTTACATCTTCAAGACCTGACATCATGTTTGTTGTGTCTACCTATGCTAGATACCAAGTCAATCCAAACGTTTCACATCTTCATGCTATGAAAAGGATTTTTAGGTACTTAAAAGGTCAACCAAAATTAGGCCTTTGGTATCCAAAAGATTCTTCTTTTGATTTGGTAGCATACACTGATAGTGATTATGCTAGAGCAAGCTTAGATAGGAAGTGTACAACAAGAGGTTGTTAATTTCTTGGATGTAGATTAATATCATGGCAGTGCAAGAAACAGACAGTGGTTGCAAATTCCATAACAGAAGCTAAGTATGTAGCTGCTTTAAGTTGTTGTGGACAAGTGCTTTGGATTTAGAACCAACTACTTTATTATGGGTATAATTTTATGAATACCAAGATCTTTATTAATAATAACAATACTATTTGCATAATTAAAAATCTTGTTTCTTCACTTCAAATAATCAATGTATATCAGAGATCAGAAAATAATTTTATTAAAGATGAATGAAAAGAAATTGATTCAAATGGTCAAAAATCCAATTAATGACAAGATTTGTAGATTTGGTACAAAAGCTTTGAATGTAAGTATATTTCATTATTTGATCTGTTAGTAATTGGAATGATGACTCTTTTAAAGTCTTTTATATCTCTATGTTTTGTAGAGTTTCTGTATTGAATTAGTTATGTTATTCATGTCATTAAAAGTTTCTGCTGTTTAAGTATAATTAGTTACTGTGGTTATACTTAATATGCTGAGTTTCTATGTTAGTTATACTTTAATAATACTAGGTATAATTAATATTGTGTTAATTTTGTCAAATATGTTGATGGCTTACGTGTTTTTCCTTGGTTTTTGGTCTATAGTATTTTGCAGGAAAAGCAAAGAAAAGTGTTGAATTGATGATGTAAAAGCTGTTTAGAATGGAATTGGAGTTAATACTGGTGACTCAAACTTAATACTACTAGGCATAAGTTACTATTGCTAGGCATACAATTTACTATGTTAAGTACTACTGAGGGTGAAAGTTAATGCTATTCGGGGGTATTTTCTATAATTACTTTTCGATTATGTATATCATTCATTATTTAATTGATCTTCACATCTTGTATAAATACCTCTCTAACTACAAACCTAAATCTAAAAAATTTTTTATCATCCATTATCAAAACCCAACATAAATGACGACCCTAAAGTTTGCTGATACTCATAATATGGTCGCATT
Organism: Tanacetum coccineum; assembly: GCA_026074375.1. Taxonomy (NCBI): domain Eukaryota; kingdom Viridiplantae; phylum Streptophyta; class Magnoliopsida; order Asterales; family Asteraceae; genus Tanacetum; species Tanacetum coccineum. The sequence goes on along the minus strand of BQNB010023695.1, from coordinate 5,443 downwards.
TTGTCTAAACCTACAGAAAGTGATGGGTTTGAACAATTTATGGATTCTTAAATTCACCACCTCTTAAGGGTATTCATTAATGATCAATCCTACATTATACATTTCCTTGCATCGAAAAGTTTGGTCTGATGTCAAGGCAAAAACTATCAATGGGGAAGTACAGTTGCATGCCCTAGTAGATGGCAAGAAGATACTCATCACTAAATCATTTGTTAGAAGAGATCTTAAACTAGAAGATGAGGAAGGTATTGATTGTTTACCAAACTCTACCATTTTTTAACAAACTTACATCTGTTGGTGAATAACGTCGAAATTTCTACAGTAGATCACTTTTTCATAAGACATTTCTTTCTCCCCACAATGGAAATTTCTGATTCATACTATTCTACAATGCCTAAGTTCAAAGACTACTGCATGGAATGAGTTTAGTAGTACTATGGCATCTGTAATTATCTGTTTGGCTACAAATCAGAAGTTTACTTTTCAAAATACATTTTTGAAAGTATGATTAGAAACTTGGATAATGTGTCTGGGAAATTTTTGATGTATCCAAGGTTTGTACAAGTGTTTTTGGATCAACAACTTGATGGGCTACCAACTCACAAGAGAATTTATAATGCACCCTCTCACACTAAGAAGATTTTTGGAAATATAAGAAGGGTAGGCAAAGGTTTTTCTGGTAGAGTATTACCCTTTTTTTTTTTTATTTTTCAAACAATGGTGGTACAACAATAATTAGAATGGGTGAGGTTTCAGAAATCCAACTGATCCCCATCACACCACATACCATTATTCATTCATCAAAACTCAACCTAAAAGGCACAAAACCTAGGAAGCCTAAAGAAAGATACTCAGGTACCAGGCCTAGTGATCCTAGTGAAATATGTTGTAGATGTGGCTGTTCATAAGGAGGTGTGGTGGTAGTTTGGTGAGGGCATGCACTATGCTTCTAGCTTAGAAGTATGAAACAGGACAGTGGTAGACATAACTAAGACCGATCCAAGCAACCCCCTTATGAATCTAGTTCCCTAGGGAAACTACTTCAGGTAGTGGTCCAAGGTGCCAAGAAACCATGGGGGATACTATTGCTCAAACTAGGTTTGAGAATGTATCTAAACATTCTAATGATTCACTGCTCGCACGGTCGAGGGTAACACACTTCAAAGTGTGAGGATAGTCTTTAACTTATATGTATTGATGGAACTATGTTACACTAACAAATTAGAAGTTCTTGATTTGGAGAGACAAGACCTCTCAACAGAATGAGATTGCTAGTTTAAAAAGGAGGGTCAAGAAGCTTGAAAAGAAAAGTAGGTCAAGAACTCATAATCTGAACAGATTGTACAAAGTTGGTTTGACAGCTAGGGTAGAATCCTCTGGTAATGAAGAAGATTTGGGTGAGGATGCATCAAAACAGGGGAGGGGGGGGGGGTGAGGATTAATGTATGATTAGATGAAGACATTACCCTGGTTAATGTTCAAGATGATGCTGATAATGAGATGTTTGATGTGAATGTTTTAAATGGTGAGGAGGTGTTTGTTGCAGGGCAAAATGAAAATGTTGTTAAAGAAGTAGTTGATGTTGCTCAAGTTAGTACTGCTACAACAACTGTTACAAAAACTACTGAAGAAATTACTTTGGCTCAAGCACTTGAAGCATTAAAAACTTCAAAACACACCCTCCACCGGTGCCCCCCCCCCCCCCCCCCCCCCCCCCCCCCCCCCCCCCACCCCCCCCCCCCCCCCCCCCCCCCCCCCCCCCCCCCCCCCCCAGGAGTTGTTTTCAAAAAGCCAGGTATATCTATAACACACAAACAACAATTTTTCATAAAAATCAAGGAAAAAGGGTAAAGGAATAATGATCAGAGAACCTGTGAAGCTATGTAGCAAGAAATTCAAAATCAATGCTGATGAGAAAGCTGCCAAAAATTACAACTGAATTTGATGAAGAAGAAAGACTTGCAATGAGAAAAAGCTGATAAGGAAAAAGTAGCAATATTGCCTTATATTGAAAAAATGGGTTGATATTCAAGCAAAGATTCGTTAGGTGAAACGATAATCTCTAGGAAAGTATCGGTCATCATAGATAAAACTATCAATTAGCTCGTTTAGCTTTTGTTATTTTTTGAAACCTTAATTAGGTAAGGTTAGGAAAATCTCATGGAAGCCATGGTAAAGCCCCTCATGGACGGCCAATAGGTATTTATACACCTCTCCAAGCCTTGGAGAGGTAGTTGGTTGTTCATTTTCACACATTAATACAAGTTCTCTTATATTTAATCCATGCAAGCCCAAGCCCACGTGCCATTAGTAAGTATATAAACACCTCTTCATGCTTTGGAGAGGTGGTTGGTTAGTTGTATTTTCACATAGTTATGCATTTCATATTCTTGTCTTTCTCTCTCTAAAATACCTCCTTCATTCCCACTTTCTCTCTCTAGTTCTTGTTGTTAAAAGATATTTAATACTCTTCAATTGGTATCAAGAGCCATGGAGTGGTGTGTTTAGTTTTTGTGTTTATTTTTTTTTTGTTCGTGTTATTGCAAAAAATCGTCCTTTTCTTTATTTTTTCTTGTTGATTCGAAGCTATTTGGGTATACTAAAAGATCAGTTACCTTGGTAAATTTGATCTAGTATCTTTAGGATATAGGTGTTTAAGCTTTAAATCAAGAAAAAATTCATTTTTGGTCATCTTTTGTGTTCAAAACCTTTACAAAGAACAAAATCTTGATTTTAAAATTTTCGGCTTAAAAACCTTAAAGTTTTTATTTTTCTTGTTTCAATAGGGTTAATAACACTAGTTGTACAATAATTTTTGCAAAACAACCATCAAAAAGGTTCTTTTGTGTTTTAAAAATTTTGTGTTTCGTCACTGTTGGAACCGAACAACCCATACCGATCAACCCAAACCGAACAACCCATACCGATCAACCCAAACCGAACAACCCATACCGATCAACCCAAACCGAACAACCCTTATCGATCAACCCAAACCAAACAACCCATACCGATCAACCCAAACCGAACAACCCATACTGATCAACCCAAACCGAACAACCCATACCGATCAACCCAAACCAAACAACCCATACCGATCAACCCAAACCGAACAACCCATACCAATCAACCCACACCGAACAACCCATACCGATCAACCCAAACCGAACAACCCGTGTTGATCAACCTGAACCGAACAACTCAATTTTTTCTGAATTATACGGTTTATTTCTTTGACTTGTAAAATCCCGTGAAACATTAACTTGTTTTTCCCGGTTTTGTCAAGAATTGTAAAATCCCGTGTAGTTTAAAGAATTAAAACACTAAAAGGACAACTTAATTAAACACAAATTCTTTCTACCACCGTCCGATCAAACAAGTAATCTTTTAACATACATATTTCACAATGACGGCCCTTGCTGACAAAGTGATTCTTTCGGGTGCTGACAATCGTCCACCTATGTTGGAAAATGATATGTACGATTCTTGGAAAAGTAGAATGAAGCTATACATGATAAATAGACAACATGGAAGAATGATTCTTGAATCCGTTGAAAATGGTCCACTCATTTGGCCTTCAATTGAGGAAAATAGAGTGACAAGGTCAAAGAAATATTCTGAGTTATCTGCTACGGAAGCAATTCAAGCTGATTGTGATATCAAGGAAACAAATATCATTCTCCAAGGACTACCGCCTGAGGTCTATGCATTGGTTAGCAATCATAAAGTCGCCAAGGAACTTTAGGAAAGAATTCAACTTCTCATGCGAGGAACTTCATTGACTAAATAAGAAAGGGAGTGTAAGCTTTATGATGAATTCGATAAGTTTGCTTATAAGAAGGGGGAAACACTACGTGAATTCTACTTGAGATTTTCACTGCTACTCAATGACATGAACATCTACAACATGAAACTGGATTAATTTCAAGTGAATACAAAGTTTTTGAATACTCTCCCTCCTGAGTGGAGCAAATTTGTAACTGATGTCAAACTGGTTCGGGATTTGCACACGACTAACATTGATCAGCTTCATGCTTATTTGGGACAACATGAATTTCATGCAAATGAGGTTCGTTTAATGCATGAACGCAACTCATATCCGCTTGCTTTGGTTGCATCCCATCAGATGACCCAGTCTCCTTATCAAACTCATCAAAACTCATACCAAAACACTCAATTTCAATCACAAGTTTCACCATATCAGTCTCCACAGTATAGTTCACCTTATCAGTCTCAACAATACTCAACTCATCAATCATCAACACCTCTTTCAATCTCTTATCCATCCAATGATTATCAATCATCCGTTCACCACAACGTTTATTCTCCATCATCATCCATTCCTCAATTGGAATATGCTCCCACAATTAACCAACAACCTGAATTTTCCCAACCAGACTCGGGTCTAATTGTTCCAGTATTCCAGAAAGGTGATGATCCCATTGATGCCATAAATCACATGATGTCTTTCTTGACTGCTGTTGTCACTTCTCGCTACCCCACTACCAATAATCAGTTGAGGAATTCGTCAAACCCTAGGCAACAAGCTACTATTAATAATGGAAGAGTGACCTTACAACCAATTCAGGGGAGACAAACGTCTTTAGCTGCGGGTACTACAAGGACATACACTCCAGGAGCAAGTGGAAACAATTCTGGGAAACAAAGGACTGTTACCTATTACAACTGCAAAGGGGAAGGCCATATGTCCAAACAGGGCACTAAACCTAAGAGGAAACGGGATGATTCTTGGTTTAAGGATAAAGTGTTGTTGGTATAAGCTCAAGCAAGTGGTCAAATTCTACATGAGTAGGAACTTGCATTTTTGGCAGATCCAGGAATTCCAGAAGGACAAGCCACACAGACTGTCATTACTTATAATGCTGCTTATCAAGCTGATGATTTGGATGCATATGAATCTAATTGTGATGAACTCAACACTGCCAAAGTTGCTCTCATGGAGAATTTATCTCATTATGGTTCAGATGCTCTTGCTGAGGTCGTCCAAATTATCCTCTGGTATTTGGACTCCGGCTGCTCCAAGCATATGACCGGAGATCGCTCTCAGCTCACCAATTTCGTCAATAAGTTCTTGGGTACAGTCAAATTCGGTAATGATCATGTAGCAAAGATTATGGGTTATGATGATTACTTTGAAGTGGATCTACAAAGTGAAACTAGACGAACTGGGAGGAATTTTAAAGAACAAAGCTCGATTAGTAGCCAATGGTTACCGTCAAGAGGAAGGAATCGATTTTGAAGAGTCTTTTCCTCCGGTTGCGAGATTAGAGGCTATAAGGATTTTTCTCGCGTTTGCTGCTCATATGAACACGATCGTATACCAAATGGATGTGAAGACTGCGTTTCTAAATGGTAATATGCGGGAATAGGTTTATGTTAGCCAACCAGATGGGTTCATGGATAAAGATAACCCCAATCATGTGTA
>BQNB010023694.1:0-61526 GCA_026074375.1 Tanacetum coccineum | reverse complement strand
CATTCGGCCCAACAAAGCCCATGTGGTGTAAGTATAAATACCCCTCTCCAAGTGTGGAGAGGGTGTTGGTCTCATTTGTTACACACACATTTCATGTGAAATCAACCATTGTATTTTCCTTTTTCTACTTTCTCTCTCTAAACTTCTCTCTACTCTTCTTCATTTTCTCTTATCTTATTTTCTTGATTAATCCATGGTGAAGTAAAAGTGATTCCGGGTTTCGACATTGTCATTTTAATACATAATGATTTTGATATGGGTATATCTATGTTTGAATGTTCTTAGCTCTTGTTGGCATTCCTTAAATCTATTCGTACGATGGTCTAATTCATACATGCTTAAACATGGTTTACATGATTTTTCCCTTGCTCCCTACATGACATTATTACTTAATTTATTTGGTACTTGTGCACTTATATTATGTCAAAGCATTTTTTATATACATGTAGAAGTCTAGGATTTTCTTTTAAATATAGTTCATCACATCTTCATCATCTAAAACCCATCATTGGATCACGTGCCTATTTGTTTCTCTTGACACATATATTTCATGTCATTGTTAGTGCAATCGATTTGCTAATCTAAATCATCTTCCTCATTATGCTTGTGTTTGGATGAAATTTTTTTTGTACTTGTTTGCTTAGAACTATGTTAATGTTATGCTTGTGAACCTCAAATTTTGTTTGTTTGTAAACTTGAATATTTATGTTCGTGGCAAGCTTGTTAGACTTATTATGGTGCTTTGGCTTTATTTCAAACTAGTTTAGGTAGCATTTGGATTGACTAGAATTTATAGGATCATATCACTTTTGTTCCTCTAATAGACACTTGCCTCATCTAGGAAAGTATAGGGATCACTTTTTAGGAGGAAAAATAATCCTAGAAGTCATTTGTCATAGTTTTTGGATTTTTTAAATTTTGAGTATGCTAGTTTGCAGATGCCGGTTCCATTTGTAACATAGGACGGTTCCATCCTACACAGGGAACTGCGCATGCCGGTTCCACAGTAGGGGTATGCTCGATTTGGGTAGTTAACTTTTAAATCCAACACTTTAATTAGGTTATTTATACTTGTATTAAGGTTACCCAATAGTTGGTTTTGACTTATCTAGAACTTAAGTCCTTATAAAACTCATAAAATTATCCAATATTTTTTTGAACATGTATTATGACATTTTAAGCTAGTTGCATCATATGGCCTCCTCTTCGCTTTGTTTAAGGGTATCCCTACTTGTGCGTCTATTTGCGACATGTTTTGTTGGTATATATGTCTATCTTTATGTCTACTTGTTAAATCATTCAGGCGATAATATGTGAACGAGTTTCATTCGTACTTGTTGAAATAATTGCATAAACTATCATGTTGTAAAATAATATTCTTGCTTTGATCTTTTTTTTGGATAAAGGGTTTCCCCGGTAAATTTTATTACTCCAAAAAACATTTAAGTATAAAGGATGAGGGTGAGTCCCTCATCTCTGCCCGTTACATAGGCAAAACTACTTCCTTATAGGAAGGTACACAAAGTGACTAGACTACAAAAGAAACAAGAAACAATTTCTTTCTATAACCTCGAACTCTGATATCCAAATTATCGCATATCTCTTGAAGCTTTTTAGGAAGATCCTGACCTTCATGCATATCATCATCGTATAGGTCTTCATCATAGTCACCATTCTCATAAGAAGCCCTCCATTGTTCCAGCAAACTTTGAGTTTCAAAACCAACCCTTTCTGAACCCATAAAATGAGCCATATCATTATAAACTGATTTAACCTCATCCTCACTATCATGATCACCCGGATAATCAACCCTTTTAGGCGGTTTAGCATCATCATCCACTAGAGTAACTTTCCCTTCAATAATTAGCTTTTCAATCTTTCTAATTTTCTCAACAATAGGGGTAGTGCTAGTACTACTAGTTTCAACATTCAAGAACAACGAGCCACTAGAATTAGCCTCGTCACTAGCCAAATTTAAAGTCCTCCCATTGGTACCCAACTCCTCATCATTATCAACTAAGTTAAGCACATCAAATGGGTTTGAATTACTAACCTCTTTAGTAAGCTCCATAACTTTCTTCTTATTTCCGCTAGAGTTGGCAATAAACTTTTTAGAAACAGGTCTATACTCTTTTGCTGGTTTAAAACCCACTTTCAGACCAACCGAAACACCTTTAGAAGCCTGACTAGGCCTCATCAAGTTCTTCGCCACACCCAAACCTGAATTCTTGGGACACTCCTCCTGAGTATGACCAGAAACCTTGCAACATGCACATCTAGGGGGTTTCCACTCATATGAATTTATGTTATACTTAAAACTAACTTGTTTAGATCTGTGTAGGTCGATAAAGATCGATTTCTTTATCAAGTCAATCTGTGCTCATTCGCACATTTATCATACTTTAATCCATATCTCTCATTACATATTCATACATGCATAATCATCCTCACCCCTTTATAAATATGCATACATTGGTAGTTGCTTGCTTCTTCATCACCATCTTTCGCTACATCTTTCACCACTTACAAAGTCACCTCGTTTAGCACCTCATGTGATTTATCATACCGAAAGGTAAGGTTTGGTGATAAATCTTTTTTACTTCTATTAATATTGAGTCATCCACCGAGTCTTTCTTACAAGAAGAATCATCATGAATTTTTTCGCCACCACCACCATAACCAACCTACTTAGTGCTCACAACCAATAAAACACATGAGGTATAAATCACCTCTCAGTCCACATATCCCGACACTCATATGCTTCTTTTGTTAAAAGCCAAGTAAATTTTGTAATGAAATGCGTCTCATTCTCAAACACATCCTTACAACCTTTAACAACCTCGCCACCAAAACCAACCATGATGATGCAAGTAGTAGGATTATACTTTATGAAATTATCTTACTTCTAATCTATTTTTCTAGGAGTTTATTTTGAGAATCATTTTGTATTCTCATTTTTTCTTTCCTTATGGTTGTATGTCCTTCTTAGTAGAAGACTACACCTCATAAGATGTTTTTGGTATATGATCACAATTCTCTAATTTGAGTTGCTTGTGGTTATATCATCTACATTTTGCATCATATATACATCTTATTGTATATTACTTCCTCAAAAGATGAAGTATATATTGCATATTTGTTTTATAGGTTCAAATATACACTTTTGTGTGTATGGCATTCTTATCTCCGGATGAAATTTGCATTTTTCATATCATTCCTTTTTTAGGTTTACTCATATACACGGTGCGATATATGGCATACTTGTCTCAGGACAAAGTTTGCAATGATTATTTTATTTTGTAGGTCTGTCATCATACTCATCTAAGGATGATTTTTGCATCATTTATTCTTTTTGTAGGGTCATCTTGACGCCCTCGAACAAGGGGGAGCATTCGTCAAGCAAGCATATTGAGTCGTCTATACACTTTGTTGTATATGACATATTTGTCTAAGGACAAAAGCTATTAGTGCACTAATTTTTGGTTTTGTAGGATCATACTTGACGCCCTCAAGCAAGGGGGAGCTTCCGTCAAGCATTTATAAAATGCATCTTATATACACTTTGTTGTATATATCTTACTCGTCCAAGGACGAATCTAATTTTGCACAATTTTTTTTTGCTTTTTAATCATATCTTGGCGCCTCGAATAAGGGGGAGCACTCGTCAAGGGGGAGCATGCATGCATTTATTATCATTTTACTCTTCGACAATCCTTTATGTTTCAACCAAAAGGAAGATGTTCATTTCCCTCATCATATAGTACTCATATTTTTTTTACATGTTGCACGAAACTAACCTTTTTGCAGGTTAAGCTTTCATTTTTGATCAATAGATCCGCTATAAACCAAGGACAATAATCTAGGGGATGCAACAACATAAGGCGTTGGAGTAGACAATTTAACTTCACTAAGGATGATGCAAGCTCGCTTTTTTAGGGAGAAATGAAGTTAAACTTCAAGGACACGCCCTTTTTGTTTCGACAAAAGGGGGAGAAGAGTGTAAGCGAAGAAGGTAATGTAAAGGTAGTACGCAAATACAAGTAACTTTATCCATCACATTTTTACAAAACTATTTTTTTACAAAAATACACAAAATAGTTTTATTAATAAAAATAATGTTTTATTTAAAAACATAAAATTTGAATTCAGTTTCCCCCCAAAACAGAAAACAACACACCCGGATCAACCTTCCTCACAAAAAGACAAAAATCAGAGCGTTAGTCTAGGGGCGGCCCCCAGATATAGGGGTGTGCACGGTTCGGTTTGGGTCAGTTTTTGGCTAAAATTGAAACCGAACCAAAATATTCGGTTTTTATAAAACCAAAAACCGAAACCGCTCGGTTTTTGGCGGTTCTTTTTTTAGGTTCAATTTTTTGTTTTTTTCGGTTTCAAACCGTTTACATTTGATTGTGGCTAATTTATATTAATAAACTTGTTTTACGTAGAAAATTGGGTTTTTTCTATTTTTTTCAATATGAGCATAATAATGTTTACCCAAATTCAACAATTATACACATATAAATGAGGCACACACACATGCAAGTAAAAATACACATAGTATGATCATTGCCATATATGTAACGATATATTGTCAAGTAAACACACGTACATGATAAACACATATATAAACATAAATATATATATATATATATATATATATCACCATAATTCCATTCATAAAATAAATATGAATTTAAAAAATAGATTTATTGTTTATTTAATTATATTATATTAATTATATCTTATTATAAAACTGGTTCGGTTCGATTTTTACGGTTCGGTTTTTGGATGAAAACCGAAACCGAACCGAAATTTTTCGGTTTTTGAAAAAGTAAAAACCAAACCATCGGTTTCTAGTTTCGGTCGGTTATTTTGGTTCGGTTTTTTCTGCTCACCCCTACCCAGATATATCTGGGACCACCACCAAATGACCGTTGGATTTTCCTGGCTATAAATACTGCACAATTATCAACAAAAAATCAGACCTCTTTGCATGAATTTTTCAATCATCTTTCTCTCTCTCAAAACCTTCTTTCTCTCACTAAATCTCTTGATCACTAACATTGTTTAATCTTGTTTCAAGTGATCAAATCTTATCTTCTACCTTCTTCCTTCTTCTATCAAGTGCAAGAGAAGAACACTCGTATTCGCCAAGAAACAAAGTGTTATAGATTAGTGATTTATCCTTTCTTCTTCTAAGATCCAAAACTCTATTTTGATTATCTTGTGTGATTGTGTAAGTTAAATAGTGTGTAAATCCGATATTGTAGATCTTGTGATTGTGTAGTGCTTATGTTGTGGTAGATTGGTTCTAGCTAAGATTAGGACTCGACATTTAGCTTAGTGTCGGAAAATAACGTAAGCAACGTGTAAACGGGTTTCTCCGCCTGAAGGGAAGATGACATCAAATAACATCTATTTTATAGCATCATTTATCCCATGTATTTAACCCATTTTGTATAATTATTGCAAAGAATTGTTACTTAATCGTTTATATTTGAGATATGCAGTAATTATGGAGTACTTGGTGAATATTAGCAAAAGGCGCGCATTCTGGAGCTTAAATGAAGATATTTTAAAGATTTAATATTCTGACAACCAATACGCCGTATCCATCAAGGAAGATACGGCGTATCCGTGCCTGCACTCACCAAAGACCACAAAGGAAAGAAGCTCGATACGCCGTAACCAAGATGTACAAAACACCGTACCGGAGTAGCCCAATACGCCGTACCCAAGATGTACAATACACCATACCGGAGGTGCTCGATACGCTGTATCCAGGAGGTTCTATACGCCGTATCCATACCAGCTCAAGAAAATTCTGGAATATTTTATTCTTGGAGCCCACGCCAAGCAACGCCGATACGCCGTATTGAGTTCCAATACGCCGTATCGACCAATTTTCAGAGTCTATAAATACCAAATCCTAAATATGATTTAGGGTATGCTTTTAGCCACCAAGTTCGATTTCCAGAAGATCTAATAAGCCAAGAAGGTCCTGTAAAGTGCTCCAATCAATGGGAAAACTCTTGTAATCATTTACACTCTATATACGCGTTCGGTTAGCGTAATCTTTCATTACTTTAATCGTTCATCTATGAATTCGTGTATTGTTACAACGACTATCGGCTAATACCTTTAGGTATTAGCCATGTTTATGATAATATAATGTTTGGTTTGTTTATCTTGATTGCTTAATTTATCGTTGATTGTTGTTTATGTTTATCACTTTATACTCGTTTACGTGCTTAATTATGCGACCTATCATTCAATTGGGTCTAGTCCAACATATTTAATGCGCTGCAACTTCGGTGTTGTTTGGGCGTATGCTAAGAGTCTGGGATAACTCTCCATATTTGCAAGTAAGTTTGTAAAGTCCTGATGGGCTAGGGTTTAATAAAATCATTATTAATCTCCTATGATAGATTATAATCAACAAATAAAATACTTTATGCGGATGCGTTTAATTGTGACAGGATTCAACGTGTCTAGGTCTTAGGAAGAAGTACCGCCTAAGTCTAGGAATGATATAACCCTCGAGATAAGTCATTCATTGCACTAAATAAATAAACCATTGTTCTATTTAATTAAACATGGCTAATATTGTTTTCCTTACATAAGGCTTGACCGCTTTTTTATCTTTTATCTATCAACTTTTGTGTGTTAATTGTCATCAAAACCTTAGGTTAGATACCAAAAACTGTGCCAGTCTCTCAGGCTGAAAACCCCCCTTTTGCATTAGTTTTAGGTTTAACTTAGATAACTAAAATACTGATAGATTAGATATTAACGCTCTCGCTCTTAGTGATCGACACCCTACTTACCACGAAACTCCATCTGACCGGGTACACTGCCCGTTAAAGTGTTGTTTTTAGGTATAGTCGGCATAAAATAAATAGTAAAACTTGATACATAAATAACACCTACACAACGACACGTCAAGTTTTTGGCGCCGCTGCCAGGGAGTGAAGTTGTTTAATTCTTATTTATTAGTGTTTTAGTTTAGTTTAGTTTAGATTAATTTGCATATTTGTGTGTTGTTTTGTGTGTTTGATTTCTGCATTGTATATTTTTGCATATTGTGTGTTTGTGTGGTTTTCTGCATTGTTACAGTCTACTGTAACTTTCTGAGTCGAATACTCAATACGGCGTATTCAATTTATTGGATACGGCATATAAATTTTTTCTAAACCAATACAGCATATTCGACTCTATCATCAATACGGCGTATTTAGTTTGCTGAATACGACGTATTAGTCTATTTGATAGTTTTATTTCGAAGCAAATTTATTACAGGTTAAAATAGACGACCCTAACATTACTATGGAAGAATACATCAGGCTTGAGAAAGAAAAAGCTCATAGGCGTGGTAAGGTGTATAACTGGGAAACTGCTACGTATGGTAATATCTGGTATGATGAAGACGTTCATGACCTTAGATCTGTTGAAACTGAATTCCCAGCTAATGACGCGTTTACATCTGAAGTAACGCTCTCCTATGAACCCACGGTAAGTCCTCTTAACGACAATAAAATTGACTTTAGAATATCGTTTGACGAATCCGACGATGAATATTACATGGTGATTTATGACAAAAATTCATTTTCCTAGAAAATAATTTTTGTCAACGATTTGAAAACGGATTCGGAAAATGATAATGATAAAGTTAATATGCCTTTGTTTCCATCACCCGAGCCTATGGTCAGTTATTTTGATGATTTAGACTTCTTTAAAGATTTCAAGAATGAATTTCCAGCCATTGTTTACAATGATGCTCTAGCGTCTAAATCAGGTTTATTAACTGAAACTACTATAAGTATTCAACGTATCAATGAATTTGATTTAAAAAATGAAACATCATTTTCCAAATGTGATGAAGAGGAACAAAACGTTTTATACTTTAATAATCTATTTCCTTTTAACGTAATTTATCCCGATAATTTAAAATCGGATACGGACAATGATAACGATGAAATCGATATTGAGCAACCTTCGGGGGATATGTCTGTCATACCATTACCTAATGTAATAAATGTCAATGATGGTGCCTATGCACATGGGTCAAATAAGCTTTTGGAAACAAGTCATGATAAATCTAATAAATTTTTCAAAGCTGAAACTTTTATCAAGAATTTAAATTTTAATATCATGAATTGTAATTATATTATCAAAGGGACACTAATAAATCTTTTTAAGAATTTATATGTGTTGTTTGGCATCCCGTTTGACCCCAAGTTGTTTTATAAGGATGGGAGTAAATTAAAGACTTTACTGTAAACAAAAGTGCTTGCCGGGAGACAACCCGAAATGTATTTTCAATTTTTATCGAGTCTGTCTTCCCAGATTGTCTAACAACCCCAATTAAATATTATCTAAATTCATAACAATACAAAAAAATCTAAATTATACAATTTAAATACCTAAATTAAAATACCCATTAACCAACATTCACAATTTACTTCATTTACAATCAAATACACTAACTTAAAAACAAATATAAACCCCCTCCACCTTCTCACTCCAAACAAAATAAAATTCCAAACCCATTCCACCATCCCTCCACACTCACAATTATTCTCCAAACCCCACATTCTCACATCCTTAATAAAATCATCCCAACCCTTATAACAATCAAAAAATAACCCACCACCAAAACACCCACCCATTCTACCAACCCACCGCCCCCCAACTTTCCACAACAAACCCAACAAAACAACCAACCATACAAAACCATACAAAACACCACTCTTCAAAACCACACCAACCCTATTTTCATATCAACTACCATAAAAATACCCACCAAAATCCCCAACCACCCATTAAAAAACTTCACCAAACACCCAAAACCTACAAAATATCCAAACAATCACCACCTCCCCCCCAAACCCCCAATAAAATCTACAAATTCTTACAAACAACCAACAAAAACCCTAAAAACCCAAACTCACACAACATCTATATTTATCAAATACGCCCCAAAATAACAATTCATTTAAAATACAATTCTACTATCAACCCTATAACCTCATTATATTATATTCATTCCCTATATATAACATTATAACACAAATACTAATAAACAACCCAAAAATTCTCACTTTAAACATGTATGCTAAAATTAAATAAAACTCAACTTTAAATTTAAACCCCCCTTTACAACCCATATTCCCCGTATAAACCCTTTATTTACTCTCATTTTAAGAGTAAGATACCCCTAGAACAACCCGTAGAGCCAATCCTTTAGGAACTACACTAATTATTTGTTTTGTTACACCTTTACACCTTAGCCTACCCTGTTAGATTAAGTTTATTTTACAGTTGCTAGTTGCTTAAAGTGTAAAGTTTGTATTTCCCGAGTCTTGTGTTTATCTTGGTACGGTTGGAAGAAATTTGCACATCACAAATGGGAATGTATATTATAGTCAAAACTCATGTATTTTTACTACCATCGCAATTAATGGTACGTCTGAAGAATGAAGGAATTATCAAAGGAATTATCCGGAATTATTATGATCGTGAAGATGGTAAAACTACACCGAGTTTCGTAGTATAGTGTAAAAAAAATATTAGAAAAATCGCAACAAAAAAGAGAAGGAAAAGTTTGAAGATAATCGTTTTGCAGCTACCGAAGGAATTACGCGAAGGATCGATTATTTGTTGATACAAATCGACGATGTAGAGTATTGTATAAAGTGGAAGATTTCGCCACTTGCCTTGTAAAGTATGGGATGATCGGGAAGTTGACCGTTACGAGAATGCCAACTTAGGTTGTTGTTTTAATCTATGATCAAGACGTTGTAAATAGTTGTGTCTTTATCATGGTAACGGTCAGGAAAAAGTTTCTAGCAACTTGTATTTTAGACTTAATCTATTTGTTTCGTAATTTTTATTTAACAACAATTTAATTCTATTTCCTAGTCATTAACCATGGGTTTTTCGCGAATGAGGATGTGATCGAGCGTGCATGTCTATTCCGTCGTTACGGCCATGTATGCATGTCGAGCGTGCCTTGTTGGTTTATTACTATTGGTGAAAGTTAGAAGATCCCTACCCTATGTCATTCTTCATCCTAACCCATATTTACCTTTATAAACTTGTTTTTCCTTAGCTTTAGCAGTGGAGATATGTATCCTTGCCAAGCTTATGATAGAATACTCGTCACGACTGAGCAATTGAGGGAATTAGTTACATGTTACCACATAGATTAGTTGAGTGATTTGAGTGTTTTCATCTTCCTATTTCGTGAGGTGTTTGTTTGTGTACTTGTAATAGATCAAATAAATGCTTTAACATAATATATCCTTAGGGATACATTTTTATAGACTTCTAAAGGCTACTTCAGGACAAGTAGGATTCAAGTGGGAGATATTTAATGACATCAAATAACGTCTATTTTATAGCATCACTTATCCCATGTATTTAACCTATTTTATATAATTATTGCAAAGAATTGTTACTTAATCATTTATATTTGAGAATTGCAGTAGTTGTGGAGTAGTTGGTGAATATTAGCAAAACGCGCGCATTCTGGAGCTTAAATAAAGATATTTTGAAGATTACTATTCTGAAGACCAATACGCCGTATCCATCAAGGAAGATATGGCGTATCCGTGCCTGCACTCACCAAAGACCACAAAGGAAAGAAGATCAATACGCCGTATCCAGAAGATGTCAATACGCCGTATTCAAGATATAGTATGTGAATATTCTAGAAGATATCAAACGTGGTCCCTACTCCAAGAAACCCCCTAATACGTCGTATTTAATCCCTTGGATACGCCATATCGAACCGACTTCCAGACCCTATAAATACAAAAATCAAAAACGAGTTTTAAGTGTGCTAAATCATATTCTCGATACCTAAACCATAAAATTCGATTTTCAGAAGAGAAAAAGAGCAGAAGAGGTCTTGCAACGCATATTAATCCATAGAAGACAACGTGTAATTCCATACACTTTTATAATCGTTCAGTTTTTGGTATCATTCATTAACTCGGTTAGTTTACCTTGGCTAAATAATTGCTCTTGTATTTATTAGGGTATTAGCCATTATTATGAAGATATGAATGTTTGGTATTGTTTATCTCGATTTCTTAATTTATTATTGAGTGCTTGTTTATGTTTATCAATTTATACTTGTTTACGTGCTTTTGTATACGACCTATCATTCAACTGGATCTAGTGATACGGATCAAGTAATCTAGAGTCTGGGATAGCTCTCCATATAGTGATTTATACATCTAGAATCATAGGATCACAAATATTGTCCTACTAAATCTGTGTCTAGGATACGCTTCAGGCTTAACTAGTTAATTGGATATTACCAAGGGTTTATTGAACATGTTAACTAGAAGGAGAACCTATATAATTTAACAAATAACTTACTGATTGATGTGTCGTTGTGTAGGTGTTATTTTATGTATCAAGTTTTACTATTTATATTTTGCCGACTTAACCTAAAAACAACACTTTAACGGGCAGTGTACCCGGTCAAGATGTAGCTTCGTTGGTAAGTAGGGTGTCGATCACTAAGAGCGAGAGCGTTAATATCTAATTTATCAGTATTTTAGTTATCTAATTTATGCAAATCCTAAGCTAATGATAAGGGGGTTCAGCCTGAGAGACTGACACGAGTTTGGGTGTCTAAGCTAAGGTTTTGATGACAAGTAAAGCAATAAACACACACAAGAAGATTAACAAACGATAGAGAAGCGGTCAAATACTAATATAAGGAAAACATATCAACCATGAATAATCCGATAAAACGCAGGTTTGTTTATTAGTGCAATGATAATCTTATCTCGAAGCGGCATATCATTCTTAAGACTTAGGCGGTACTTCATCCTAAGACCTAGACACGAACAATCCTGTCACAATTAACGTGCCCGCATAAAGCATCCTTCTTGTTGATTATAATCTACCTTAGGTGATTAATAATGGGATCTTATTAAACCCTAGCCCATTGGGACTTTACCCACTTACATGCAAATATGGAGAGCCATCCCGGACTCTTAGCCTACGCCCACACAACACCGAAGTTGCAGCGCATTAAATATGTAGGACTAGACCCAGTTGAATGATAGGTCACATACAAGCACGTAAACAAGTATAAAATGGTAAACATAATCAAACAATCAACGATAAATTAAGACAATCGAGATAAACAAACCAAACATTAAATCTTCATAAACATGGCTGATACCTAAAGGTATCAGCCCATAGTCATTGTAAAAATACACACGGTTTGATATATGAACGATTAAAATAAAGAAACCTCAATCGAACGCGTATTCGGTTGTGCGAAGATTACAAGAGTTTTCCTATGATCTTGAGGCTCATTTCTGACCTTCTTGGCTCTTCTATACGTTTAAGAGTCGACTTGGTGGTTTAGGGATTTTCTTGCACACCTAAAACTGAGTTTAAGGTCTTGTATTTATAGCATTTGGAAATTGGTCAATACGTCATATTCAATGCAATCAAT
Organism: Tanacetum coccineum; assembly: GCA_026074375.1. NCBI lineage: Eukaryota > Viridiplantae > Streptophyta > Magnoliopsida > Asterales > Asteraceae > Tanacetum > Tanacetum coccineum. The sequence continues at coordinate 49,042 of BQNB010023694.1, read as the reverse complement.
ACGGCGTATTGATGGGGTTTCCTTAAAGTACGGTCCACGCTCATTAATGGCATTAAGTGCTTGATTTGATTGTTGACCAGGACCATTAATTAAATTAATTTCAGGATCGTTGACTGTTGACTGCATTAAATGCAGACCTTTGACTTTTGACCAATGAATACGGCGTATTAAATATCCAGGATACAGCGTATTAGGTCTTGATCCTTGGAGTGCGCGCTACGTTTAAATCAATCACGATTAATTTCCATCAATCAAATTAACCGTAGATCTTTGACTGATGACCAGCTGGATACGGCGTATAGAGGATGAGTGATACGCCGGATAAGGATTTAAACATACGCGTTTATCTTGTGCTGAGCTGGCACTTATATGCCGTATCTTCCTTTCTGGATACGGCGTATGTAGTTAGATATAAGTCTTCTTAAAATGTCTTCGTTTAAGCTCCAATACTTGCGCCTTTTAGCTTCTTTTCACAAATCACTCCATAATCACTGGAATAACAAACTTTAAGCAATTAAGTACCTAATCTTGCAGTAATTATATAAAAAGGGTAAAATTCATGGGATAAATGATAGTAAAATGTGACGTTATTTGATGTTATCAAATATCCCCTTACTTGAATCCTACTTGTTGTAACATTTCTCAATTTCAGGTTATTTTACGACTCTTATTATTCGTCCCTATTTATTTTGGTCCAACACGCGTTTACTTTTTAAATTAACTTTTAAGATAAATCGCGTAGACTAAAAATAATCATTAATGTAAACGGTCATCAAATAAATTAAGGTTTACATCAACCAAGTAGCATATAATTATTAAGATGAAAATTATTAACTTTGCGTATTTTATTTCTATTGGTCACTTAAAAGGGTTACGTTTCGCAATAAAATGCATTTGGACACACTCCGGAAATACCTAGACTTACCTAGACTCAAACCAATACCCACTTTTAAAACCTTAACATAAAACTAAATCAATTTTGTGTATATAACCCACTAGGAGCCAGTTATACACACAAAAACAACTAGAAATCTTCTTTTGATCCTTAAGTACATGTACAAACCCTCTTTAATTAATGTTAGTCCTTAATGTTCTTAGTTAAGCTACATTATATATTGGATGACAACATTTCTTGCTCCTTTTCTCTTGGATACCACGGCTATAAGCAAAACCACACACAAATCACCAAAAATCTTCCTAGTATCACTTAAAGTACTTGTACATCTTATGTTTAATTAAGATATGTACTTATGGTCTCTAATTAGCTAAATACCCAATGGTTAATAACCATTTGTTTCTTGTTTTCCTTGGTTGCCGCGGCTAAACAACACACACACACTAAATCCTTAAGATTTGCATATCTTAGCAAAATCTTGTACATCTTAGAGGTAATTAAAACATGTACTTAGTAGTTTAAGAAAACTATGTCTAATGAACTAGAAACCACTAAACCACTAGGACTTGGTTCGGTTTTGGTCTAGTTAGTGTGACTAGAAGAGCTAACTAAGCATTGGCCTATAAATACTTGAACACTTACACCATTTCACACTCTTGAAAACTCACACAAACAAAACTCACTAAACTTTAAACAAGAAACACAATTCCATTTTGTGTTTCTTCTCCTTGCTCGGTTCACAGCCAACCAACGAAGAGACCGCAACCTCTTCATTTTTTCCCTCTTGTTTAGACGTGGGTCACAGAAGCACAAGACACAAATTTCTTTTGATTTCTTTCTTGTGACATCGCAAGCATCAAGCCACAATCACAGTAGGGTCTCGTTTCTTCTACTCGACATCATCTCGTCTTCCTCGCAAAACTTAGGACCTTTGTAAGTCTCTATTGTTTCGCCCTTGTTCCTTTCGTTCGTAATGCATTCGCAACATGGGTCGTGGTTGGTTTGTTTTGGTTCAAGCCAAGGAGCCGTGAGCATGCATGGTATGCACCATGCATGTCACGCACACTTAACTTCAAGGTTGTAGTGTGACTAGCTCGACCCATATTTGTATCCTTGTTGAGCCATTGTGACTAAAGTCATGTTTGGCTTGGGTGTAACACGCCTAAGTGACGTAAAGCATGCATGGTTCACCATGCATGTCCCGAACAAGAACCTCAAGGTTCTTGTGAGTTTGACTTGTTTCCTTGCTCGTCCTAGGGTTTTTGGTTGAAACTTTGGGACATGAACATGCACGGTTTCGCACCATGCTATATATATATATATATGTGTATGTATATGTGTTATATATGACTTGTTATCGAACTTGTGGTGGTAAAGGGATTTAAAAGATGAAACTTGGTTAACTAAGTATTGAACGTGTGCATATTAGTACACATCGACGCATAATCTTGTAAGAAAACTCGCTTGCTAAGGACCATAAGAAGTACGACTTGTAAGGACTGGGATTAGGGTTTTGATGACTTTTGTGGAAACTATGGTTGAATCCTAGCTCACCACATAAGTTGACGAGGCTAGAAAACCACATATGGACTCGCGTCACATACTAGTAGACGTGGAGTAGTGTCTAGTCCTTATACGAACCTTGAAAGTTTGGTGAGCTTTTGAAAGGATCCTTCTCGAAAAGAGGCGGGGACAGGATTCGAACCTTGGGTAAAGACGACTGACTTTGGAAACGGAACACGAACTAATTTCAGCTATTCCGGCTTCTTATTGAGCGTAGTGAAATCAAGGTTTATGAGAAAGTCGGGCGCTACTCCCCGAGCAGTCGCTCCTTTTATTCATTCATCAGGAGGTGGGCTGCCCGGGGGCCCTTTTTATCCTCATAGTAATATTGCTTAAGAGCTAAAAAGTATCCAACTTTGATTTGAGCTTCTTCCTTAAACTTACCCAACTCTGTAGTGTAATAAAGCTTCTTGGTCTCATTTCATTGGTCTCTAAGGTAAAGTCTCGCTTAATCATTCATCTTTTTCTGTAAGGCCTCGGGCCCCACGAATTCCGATTTCTGTTTTTGTTTTTTTGGGTCAAAAATCTCACGGGTTCCAATCCTGTCATCCCTACCTATTCTTCTCCTCTGGGCAGTCACGAGGGATCCATTGAGATCGATTCAGATGCTTCCGCCTCATACGGCTCCTCTAGGGATGGAGGTAGGCCCAGCCCAGGCTTGTGCGGTTAAGGGGTAAGGTGGAGCCGGTAGGCTCTTTGCAACATTCCTTTCAGCGGGATATCATGGATGGGAGTCTGAATTTCTTTATTATATAAAGCAAAGCGGTAGAAATTCACAAATCTACCGTGAATTCTACTCCCATAGACTTATTGGAAATGGAAAGCCAGGGGAATGCTACCAACTCCCTTTACTCCCACATTTGGGCTCGGTAATCAAATAGCGAGGCCTATTAAGGGCCCAACAGCCCACCAAGGGGTGTGTGGCTTAATTATAAGCTCAATAGGCTTAAATGAACTTATTGGAAGTAAACTTGAACTCTTAATCTAATTAAATAGTAAATGGGCCTAAACTTAGACTTTTAGTTAAATTTGTGAACATATAAGGCCCAAACGGGCCTAAACTTATAAATAAGCTATAAACAGCTTATTGAACTTAATTAGGCTTAATGAAACTTGTTTGTGCTAATAGACCCAAATTAGATAAGACTAAACTTTTAAAAAACAGTTGTATAAAAAAAATAATAAAACGGGGGCTTTTTAATTGACTTTAAGGCCCAGTAGCTCAATAAGCTCATCCGGCTTATTTGTAAATTGTGACAGCATATATGGCTTATCGGAGTCAAATGAAGTCTATTACCACTTATTAGAACTTAAACGGGCTTAAAATGTGATTTTTACAAGTTTAGGGACTAAAAGAGACAATATGTAAATTTGGGGATCAAAACTGTCATTTTCCGAAATTATAAAGTATAGGGACTGTTTTGAAAATTTCTATAGTTAAAAGGGCTGTTTTTAAATTATGAATGAAATGTATATTTGTTAAACCTGAGGGATAAAAAGTGTCAAAGTGCAAACTAAAGGGGTATAAACTATCAGTTAATAAATGAATATTTATTAACGATACCCATCCTTAGTCGTATACCTTCCCAAGAGCAAACGAGTAAAAAAACTTATTCTTTTTAAGTAGTATTTATTGCCTCACAAGTGATTACAATATTTTGATGAGAGAACTTAAACTGTTTTGTTATGTAGTTTACTTATGCGTAGTTAGTCTAAAAGTAGTAAACTAAGATCGTACCGTATTACTTAGGTGTTTAACGGTGATTCATACTCGTATATAATTATCATTTTCAGATGACTTTTTTTCTGGGTGTAGTTCATAGCCCCATGTTTTACAATTATTTAAATTGATTTAATCTTTGGGTGAGAACATGTTTTGTTTTACAAATTGGACGCAAGTGTACATTTTATACAATGATTACGTGTTTACCTAAGTAGCGATAACCCACTGAGCCATTTATCATGAACTGTCAATCACTAGGTTGTGAGCGCGAATGTTATAAATAGATCTATTTGGGATTGACATCCCCCTTTGGGTGAGTAGCACTCACTATGTCGGGTTGCCGGACAACAAACGTATACCATGTCGGATAGAACATCATTCACGGGCATTTATTGGCAATTTATTGCATTCATACATGTCGAGCTTCAGTGTCATGAGCTTAGGAAAACATAATTACTTTTTATGATGTTTGCATTTGTTGTTAACATACACATTGGAAATCTTGCGGTATTTCCTTCTATTGATTTAATAAACCTATGAATTCTCCCAAAACCTTTTTGTTGACGTTTTAAGCATAGTTTCTCTCAGGTCAATAAGGCTCGAGTGCAGTGATACGTTGGAAGTTCATAAATTGAAGAGTCATATTAAAGATTTTAGGGTTCTTATTAATTTTGGGGACTATTGTTATAACCAAAATCTTTATTTACTATTGTTGAATATTTTGAAGCTTGTGCGTATGTACAAACACAGTATTTTGTTAATCCAATGTATCTTTTTCAAACGACACGTTTAGTGGTCGTTCTCATATCTTGTGCTATTGATCTATGAAGTAACGCCTTCGGATATACATTATATTCCGCTGCTACCCAGATTTGGGGGTGTTACACTTGTCCTCGAGTAGACTTTAGAAAAGTTTATGAAAATGTATCCCAACCGAGGTTAAGGATTTTTCCGTTTAATCACTTTTCCTTGTTCAAACCACCTGTACAAAACCAAGCTCCTCACGAAATAGGGAAATGAAATCACTCAGATCACTCAATTAATCTAGGGTGTATCATTTTAGTAGTACGCTCATTGCTCAGTCGTGATTAGCTTCGTATCATAGGCTTGGCAAGGATACACATCTCCACCTCTAAAGCTAAGGAGTAACAATTCAAAAGGTAAATTGGGTATTTATTCAAAGGCTCGGGTTTTAATAATTCTTATAAGGATAAAGAACAATATAGGGTGTGGAGCTTTTGACTTTCACCAAAGTTCGTCGTCAAACAAGGCAGTTGAGACATGCATACACGGCCGTAACGACGGAATAGACATCCACGCTCGTACACATCCTCATTCGAGTAGATCCTAAGGTTAGTTATCAGGAAAGGGAAGTAAAATGGTTGTTAAATAAAATAAACAAAACAAATAGATTAAAGCCAACAAATATGGTGCGGTTGCTAGTAACTTTTCCCGACGGTTCCATGACAAAGACTCTAACATATAAACAAATGCCTCGATCATAGAGATGACAAAGATAACCTAAGTTGGCGTTCCCATAATGGTCAACTTCCCTTACATCCCGAACTTTACATACTTTTACAAAATAAGTGGTGATATCGGCCACTTTTTACAATACTTTACATCGTCGAATTTTGTAACGTATCAACGAATAATCGATCTTTTCAAATAATTCCTTCGATATAAGCTCAATGAACGACAATCATTTTTTTCATCATCTTTTTTCTTCTATGCTTGCAATAATACATCATAAATCTCTGTGTAATATTACCGTCTTCACTATCATCATTTGTCCGGCTAATTTTTCTCTTGGACTTTTCTTATTTCGGACATAATACATAATTGCGAAAGTAGCAAAAATACACGAGCTACAAACATTCCCATTGCATTTTGCAATTTTCTCGACCATTACAAAGATAGAGAAACTTGACTTTGACGCAGGAACTACAAAACTTTACACGAAAGCAACTAGCAACATTGATTAAAATAAGCTTTAATCTACACGGTAGGCTAAGGTGTAAAGGTGAAACGAAACAATTTTTTAATTGGTGTGGAAAAACAAAGGAATGGCTCGGCAGGTTGTTCTAGGGGTATCATACTCTAAAAATGAGAGTAAGCAAAAGGGTTACACGGGGGTTAACTAACCAGTGTAGTTAGTTAAAATTATGATATGTAGGCTTTTTGGTTTAATCTTAAAATTTACCAGTTAAGCATGTTACTCCATCTAAATTTATAGTATTCATTATTGAGGTCTCGAGTGATATACTAGGTCAAGTTCTAAAGTCCACTACATCACCGGCACACACATATTTTTGTGGAATTTTAGTAAGCAGTTGGAAACGGAAAGGCTTAATTCTCACAAATAGATAATAAGGGTAATAATGCGCTAGGTAATGTAACTAGTGATTTTTCACAAAAAGTATGCTTGAAAAAATTTTAATTTTTGACAATTTTTAGGCATTTTTAAGCATATATCAATTTATTTATGAAAATGAGAACAAGTACGTTCTAATTCTCCATCCCCCCCTTAAATTATACAACGTCCTCGTTGTATAGATAAAACAATTAAATAAATATGGGAAAAAGAATTAGAACGAGGAAACTTCCCTGATAGTTTGCTCCGGATGATTCTCCATTTTGAATATTTGAGCAAAAAGGTGTGTTGAACAGCCGTCTTGGGATTTCAAGACTCCAACACTTCGAGATTTCCAGATTTATAAATACTCCACCAACGTTGTCGTTTCGTTCAGAAGGTTCCTGTATTAAGCATAAGAAAATAAGTGCAACTCCATCTCCGTGTATTTACAATGGTTAATATACATGAAACACAATATAAATATTGTACAGGGAGTCAATACGTCGTATCCATACCCCAAGATACGCCGTATTGATACCTGCAAAAAATAATTAAATTGCAGAAAAATAAACGCCGTATCCATGAGTTTTGGATACGCCGTATAGACAGTTTGGAAAGATAGACTCGATAAGAAAATGAAAATACATTTCGGGTTGTCTCCCGGTAAGCACTTTTGTTTTTGTAAGAGTCTTTAAGTTAGACTCTCTCCAGCCTTACGTTATACCATTCTCAAACTCTATAACTTCATGATCCTCTTTGTCAATGTTGCCTTCGTAATATTTCTTTAATCGTTGTCTATTGACCTTGAAGCTAAACCTGTTCTTGTTAATGATCTCTATAGCCCCATATGGATATACCGCTTTAACAATGTTCGGACCGCTCCATTTTGACTTGAGCTTTCCCTCGGAGCTTTAAGTCATGCCATTTCTTAGTTTTTTCCTTGTAGATGTGGGTGTTCTCATATGCTCCATCTCGTAGCTCCATTAACTCGTTTAGCTCCATGAAACGGTTCTTTGCAGCAGCCGTAAGATCCATATTACATTGTTTTAATGCCCAATATGCTTTATGTTCGATCTCTACAGGCAGATGACAAGCTTTATCGTAAACCATTCTAAAGGAGGTACAACCTGTTGGTGTTTTGTAAGCAATTCTAAATGCCCAAAAAGAGGTCTTGAGTTTCTCAGACCAATCCTTAGGGTTGTATCTGACCGATCTCTTAAGAATGCGTTTGATAGCTCTGTTGGTGACTTCGGTTTGTCCATTAGTCTGAGGGTGATATGTTGTTGATATTTTATGAGTCACCCCGTATTTCAGCAAAGCTTTTTCTAGTTGAGAGTTACAAAAATGTGTTCCCCTGTCACTGATTAAGGCTTTAGAAACTCCAAATCTGGCAAACAACCCTTTTTGAAACTTAACCACCACACGAGCATCATTTGTAGGGAGTGCTTAAGCTTTAACCCATTTAGACACGTAATCAACCGCTACTAATATGTATTTGTTTCCTCTAGATTAGGGAGATGGTCCCATAAAATCTAATCCCCAAACATCAAAGACTTCGCATGCCTGAATGTTATTTTGAGGCATTTCATTCCTTGAGGATATGTTTCTCGATCTTTAGCATGCATCACATCATCTTACGTACTCATTAGCATCCTTAAAGACACTAGGCCAGTAAAATCTGGACTCGTAAACCTTATTTGCGGTAATTCTAACACCATGATGTCCACCGGTAGGTCCCGAATGACAATGTCCTAGAATTTCAAGGATTTCACTTCCAACCACACACCTTCTTATTATATTGTCCGCGCACAGTTTAAATGCATAAGGTTCTTCCCAGAAGTAAGTCTTGACTTGCGAAAAACCCTCTTTCTTTTTTGGAAGGTCCAATTTAGGGGAACAACCTTTCCAACAATATAATTAACGAAATCTGCATACCATGGCTCATCGTCGTTAAACTTAGATTTTAGCAACTTTAAATCCTTGTCTTCATTACTAGGGGTGGCTTCAGATGTCATCCTTCCTTCCTTAGTTGTTACTCCTTTGACTTTGTTTTTTGGAACCAAAACATTACCCACGACCTTTGACAATTCGTTTACCTCGATTTTTAGCTCACTCAATAAGTTGCTTCGTTCTTTCAACAAAAGCTCGTTGGTGGTTCTAAATTCTTTAATGAATGTTTCAATCTCTTCATGTTCACGTTTACCTTCATCAATGAATTTGGCCAACATTTCTTCCATAGTTAATCTCCTTGTAGGGTAATTGAATGGGTAAGGAGGCAACCTGAAAACAGTATCTGAAAAAAGACATAATTCGAAGTAAAACTATTCTAAATAAGGAAACTAACTAAAACTGCTGCTGTATCAGATAACCGATACGCCGTATTCGATTAAGACGAATACGTCGTATCAATCTGTTGAAAGCAATACGCTGTATCTGTTTAGAAGGTCAGATACATCGTATCCAACTGGTGGATACGCCGTATCTGATTTTCGACCAGAACAGTGTTTAGAAAATAATTAAATAAGCAGAATTAATTAAACACACAATAACAAACACACAAATATGCAAATTAATCTAAACTAAATCTAAACTAAATACTAACAAACAAGAATTAAACAACTTCACTCCCCGGCAACGGCGCCAAAAACCTTGATGTGTCGTTGTGTAGGTGTTATTTTATGTATCAAGTTTTACTATTTATATTTTGCCGACTTAACCTAAAAACAACACTTTAACGGGCAGTGTACCCGGTCGGTGGTAGTTTCGTGGTAAGTAGGGTGTCGATCACTAAGAGCGAGAGCGTTAATATCTAATTTATCAGTATTTTAGTTATCTAATTTATGCAAGTCCTAAGCTAATGATAAGGGGGTTCAGCCTGAGAGACTGACACGAGTTTGGGTGTCTAAGCTAAGGTTTTGATGACAAGTAAAGCAATAAACACACACAAGAAGATTAACAAACGATAGAGAAGCGGTCAAATACTAATATAAGGAAAACATATCAACCATGAATAATCCGATAAAACGCAGGTTTGTTTATTAGTGCAATGATAATCTTATCTCGAAGCGGCATATCATTCTTAAGACTTAGGCGGTACTTCATCCTAAGACCTAGACACGAACAATCCTGTCACAATTAACGTGCCCGCATAAAGCATCCTTCTTGTTGATTATAATCTACCTTAGGTGATTAATAATGGGATCTTATTAAACCCTAGCCCATTGGGACTTTACCCACTTACATGCAAATATGGAGAGCCATCCCGGACTCTTAGCCTACGCCCACACAACACCGAAGTTGCAGCGCATTAAATATGTAGGACTAGACCCAGTTGAATGATAGGTCACATACAAGCACGTAAACAAGTATAAAATGGTAAACATAATCAAACAATCAACGATAAATTAAGACAATCGAGATAAACAAACCAAACATTAAATCTTCATAAACATGGCTGATACCTAAAGGTATCAGCCCATAGTCATTGTAAAAATACGCACGGTTTGATATATGAATGATTAAAATAAAGAAACCTCAATCAAACGTGTATTCAGTTGTGCGAAGATTACAAGAGTTTTCCTATGATCTTGAGGCTCATTTCTGACCTTCTTGGCTCTTTTATATGTCTGAGAGTCGACTTGGTGGTTTAGGGATTTTCTTGCACACTAAAACTCATTTTTGAGTCTCCTGGATACGCCGTATAGGGATAAGTGGATACGGCGTATAGGGGTTAATTTCCTTGGAGTCCGCGAAAAGATCAAATCAATTAAGATAATTACCATCAATCATATTAAATGCCTATCTTTGATTGATGACCAGTTGTGCATACGACGTATTGGTTGTAGTGGATACGCCGGATCGGGAATTGATCATTACGTGTTTCTTGTGCTGAGCTGGCGCTGATACGCCATATCTTCATTGTCGGATACGATGTATAGGTGCAGAAAATAGTATTCTTCAAATGTCTTCGTTTTGCAATAATTATATAAAAGTGGGTAAAATACGTGGTATAAATGATAGTAAAGTATGACGTAATTTGATGATATCAGATGCATAGAGGTTAGATGCGTTGTATGATTATCTTTAAACGTTTTAGTGGTGTGATGGTTGACTACTTAACTCCAAAAATACCACATCAAAATCCATATCTTAGTACAATATACTTATACTTATACTATTTAGCAAAATAGATAAGTAATATAAGTAAATATTTATAATAAATAATTATAAATATACTTCAATAAGTCCATTCGGTACACTTAGTTATCATATATATATCGTTTATACTATACGAAATAGAACGTTTATGTTTACTAAACATTTTGGAAAAATTTAGAGAAAATTTATGTTTTTTGTCTTTTAGTGAATTTATTAAAATAATAAAATAATATTTTATTATTAAAAATAAAATTTACGTTTTAAGTAAAAATTCTAAGTATAACCTTTTACAAAAATTTCGGAATGACCCGTACGTTTATATGATGTTTTCCAAGGTTACCAAACTTTATTTTCAAACAATTTCAACATTTCGACACTTTCCAAACCAAGTTCCAAAAATCACTTTTCATCATGTTTACAAAGATACTTTCTCAAAACGACCTTACATATGATTTCACAACTATTTTTCACTTCCCAAAAGCTCGTCAAAACTCCGAAAATAACTAGTTAATGCTTATTGGGCTTTAAGGCTCAATAAGGGTTCATTAGACCTTTTATGTATTCAAAATACGTTCTAAGCCCAAACCATGGCCCAATAGTGTATATAAGCTCAAACCAAATAGAAAATAAGTAATACGGACCACAATAAGCCATCAATAAGCCATGGCTTATTTGTTACTTACTGGGTCGTGAGCCCTTATGCTAAAAAATAAGTATATTAAGCTTAAAAATAAGCTAATAAGCTACGTATTGCATTTGGTTATCACCATAAGCTATAATATTAGTTCACAAAAAATGACATACTAGGATAATAAACTAAAATACCCTTCTTGGTATTCCCTTTGAAGTTGTGGGTACATAAGCCCAAAATAAGCTATTCGAACCAATCAAATAAGCCACAATAAGCTATATACAAAATAAGCTACATAGTAAACATATGTTTTTCAACCATCACGACCACAATATCAAAACTAACAAAACCATATATTTTCCCCTTTTCATTTTCGAACCAAACGCACCCTAAACATCTTTTTGTAAAATTTTCGCTTTCGATTTTTAACGATCGGGTCGTACAACTAATATCTATGCATCACTAGAAACCCAAAAGTACAAGTTAAAAATAAATTTAAAAGACTTACAAAAATGGTCTTCAAAATAAATTTCGACGCGAACTGGACAACCCAAATGTTGTTTAAATGACTACCCGGACACTAGAATCAACCCAAAGTATCCCCACTCTTCATGTTTTTGATCAAAATTTAGAAAATAAAAGTGTATGTGTGTGTTTGGGGATCAGACGAACCAAAAGGGAGAGAAAGAGAGAATGTGTGTGCTTATTTTGATAGCAAGAATGAGAATTGCATGTTTAGGATCCAAACAAATCATATGTAATCATGTAGGGGACACACTTAGCTAAAATTAAGCCACCCTTGTTCCCTTTTTGTTCTATAGCCGGCTAGAGCATTCCATGCTCCCGGGTGTTATCGTTTTCGTGTCGGGATCACTTAAAAGCTCATAAAACTCGATCGAAAAATATTTCCCGAAGTTATTTAGCATTTTTATTCGTCTTAAAAACGTTTTTCCAATAACTTAGAGTATTTACTTGACATATTTTCATATTAGACCTTCCAAAAACTCATTTGGACATTAACAGAAGACGTGTCGGGACTTGTTTTTTGGCATTTTTTAGAAATTCAGGGGTCAACCATCCATAACTTACATAGCATAATAGTATCCTCCAATAAGGCTTATTATACACAATAAACCATAAAACGCTTCATATCTCATAAATTCGCCACTGCCAACACGGTACGATATTCTAAATAACTGACAAACGTCAAATAGTCGAAGGACTAAATTAGAATATCCAAAATACGAAAAGGGGCAGGGGTTACACCTACCAATGACCAGCTTTATGTGACAAGGTATTTAAGCTTTTTATTTTCGTTACTTTACGCCTGATAGAACAAACAGTGATATTTTTGCTCATGAACAAATATGGTAATTGCGACAACTATATGAGCTTGATGGGAGAAAAACTGCTCCAGTTCCCCATGGCCCATATTCACCAAACTGGCTTATTGCAGGTATGTTTTTGATAATTATAAAGCAACACTGTTAAAAATAATGAAAATTAACCTTTTTAGTTAGCAATATCTGATACGGTTAGGCTAAGCCTTTGTTTTCCACATGATATCTATAAGATGACCCTAGTTGTTTGATTTATAAGATAGTTACCTTAGAGATGAAACGTGGCTTGCTTTTGATAACAAAAGAAACTACCATATTGAAGTATGATAACAAACTGATACAATTGTTCCACAACCTGTTTGTTGACGCAGCAGCAAAAGCAACATGGGTATGTTTTATTTTGACACAACCTTGCGTCAGTTTGTGAGTCTTAATTATCCGAAATAGTGTAATGGTCATTGTTAAAAAGGCCAGACAATGTGAAAAAACTTGCCACGTAGTATGTACATACATGTGTTGCATATTTCTTACGATGTATGTACTTATGAAGTGGGTCGCTTGGCCTTCTTCAGCAATCATTTACATCGATATTATTCTTTTAACTTTGGGTGCTGCTTTACGGAGTCTTACAGGAGCCCTACGATTGCTAGCAGCTATAGCTAATGATGACATTCTCCCAGTTCTTAATTACTTTACGGGTGCAAATGGCGGTGAACCTCATATCGCAATGTTCTTCACAACATTCCTTTGTATTGCGCGTGTTATGATTGGGAATCTTGATCTTATATCACCAACTATAATTATGTTTTATCTGCTGTGTTATGCGGGTGTGAACTTATCCTGCTTCCTGCTAGATCTCTTGGATGCTCCTAGCTGGTGTCCTCGGTGGAAGTTTCATCATTAGAGTCTCTTGCTTCTTGGAGCATCACTTTATATTGGTATGCGACATATATCTATTTAGTTTATATGGTTTCATCTTTTTCTTTTATAAATTTTCATTTGTGTGCTTCGGTATAGCAGTAGCAGAATTAGGCGGGCTGGGTAATGTATCAAAATGGGTGGTTTTCTGCATGGGTTGGCCCACTAGAGGTTAAAGATGATCTGAATCTTTCCACTCATAAGTAAACGGGCTTAAATTGCGACCTATATTATTGGTGATTGCTTTAAAAGTAGTACATAATCATAGCTAGCATACTAAGAACCACAATATGATCAAACCGTTATAACAAAGACCGGAATTATTGATCTTGATATATAATAATAGGTGGAGGCGAGGTTTGAATGAACACTACACTTTTGAGTCTTTAGTAAACATAACTTATTTTTTTTTGTAAAAGCTGAGAGAACTGAAAGCTTTTGAATCTGGAAATCTGAATGGTCTTGAAAAAATATACCCAAACTGTAATTAGACTGTAAAACATGTTTTGCGTTGAATTGGAAATTAGTAGCTTTTAAATGCCGACTACAATACCTGGATCCTTAAACAGCATTATGATGTATTTGGCACCTAATATAGCTATTTTCATATTGAAATGGACATGGAAACAACCCTTTTTGTTTATAACTAAAGCTGCTATATAATAAAGCGTACATGTTAGAATGTTTACGTAGACTTACCCATGGTATATCACTTTCTAGCATGATCTTTTTGTAGAAACTGAAAGTACCTATTAGAGAATAGGTATCTTACTTGCTAATGTATCATTTGTGTGATTTTTTATGCTTAGTTCCACAAAGAGACACAACTAAAGATGAGATTAATCACATTAAAAGGCTTCGAGACAAAATAATTGAAGGTTAGTATTCAACATGCCCCTGTCAAAGCATTGCAACAGCTGGCTAGCTCTTATGGGAAAGTTTAACCTCAAATGGAGGAAAACATCTTGTCAGTTGTAATTAGTTTTATGTATAGTTCTTATATATACTTATTTGAATGATATATGTTATATACATAATAGGTCTTAAACTAAGGTAATATGAGGACATCAAATTATTTCTTCCATCAGATTGCTATCGGCCCACTAAACAAGGTTAATTGCTTATTCTGATTTATTTATTTAATTTATTCTTATATTATTATTGTTATTTTTATCATTAATTATAGGCAGATAAGCAAGCGTAGTCATGTATATACAATAGGATCAATAATTTAGGCATGTTATTCCATTTCATCTTTTAAAGCACTAATGTGTATTCCTTTGGATAGGAAACTGGTCTTGTTGGCTCACCGATCTCTTTGGCTCACCTATCTCTTTTGATCTCCTTACTGCTCTAAGTGAGCTCGTGACGCTTCCAAAGGATATGCTCTTAAGCAACACAGTCCAAAAAGAGGTAAATTTGTTCTGTTACAGCCACTATACGAATGATAGACTTTGTTTATAATATACTCACAAACTAATAAATTGTTCTTCATTTTGAAGGTGTGTCCTATTATTGGTCTATCAGTAATAAAGAGGATACTTGATACATTTGTTCCGGATAAGTTTTGCCCAGATGTTATTCCCGAGGTGGTTCTTGAATTAAATTCAAAGGTTAGTTTGTCTGGATGAGTTGATTTTTTGTTTTAGTGGTTTACAGCTTTAAGCAATGAGAAAGGTTTTACTTAATTTATTCCTTGGATACTCACAAGGCAAGAAATTTTTAATGTTACACACACTTAGCTCTTGCGACAACCTCGAATTCACCAATCATATACTCTACATGATTGTCACACCCCATAAATTTTAGGTCAATATTTTTAACTTTTCCGATCATTATTTTTTACTTTTATACGTTACGTTTGAATCTGGCAAGTTACCGGGAAGTTAACCCGCGTAAATTTAAAAAACATCATCGAACGCATTCCGACTTCGGATTATGATTAGTCTAGATATTATATGCATTATTTTATATTTTCTAACTGTTTTGTAGATTATGATCACTTCCGATACTTATTTTAATGTTTTAGCATATAATTTACGTTTTTCGCGTTATTGATCAAACGGAACCCCGAAAACCCGAAATATTTTCGTATAAACTTTAGTTATCGTTTATCTCGTGTTTATAAGTCAAAAATTTCATTCATCCCCCCCCCCTTCTTGTTAAATTCGGACGCCTAAACCCAAACCAAAACAACCATAAGTCTTGAAATTAAATCAAAGGCATCTTTTTTTGAAAGCCCCATGCATGTGTGTGATAGTGACACATGAGGAGGTCCATCTCATCCACACATAACCATCCAACTCAAGACAAAATGCATACTTACACACCTTGACCATGTTTGACTAGCACTTATACATCGATAATGAACCATGGTCCCAAGAATTTAAAAACCATGGTCCTTGTGGCTTGCCTTTGCCGAATACACACACACACTTTGGTGTGTGTTGGTTACTTACTTGGACATATGGTCACCCAAAACCCTAGTTACTTCCTATATATACCTAACTTCTCACAACTTAGGTCTTCCATTCATTTCATAGCCTCTCAAAAAAAATTATCATCTCTCTTTCTCCCTCTCCTTGCTCACGGCAAACAAACACCCTCTTTAAGGTTTCCATTTATTTGAATTCTTGCAAGATCCAAACATACTAGGTTTATTTCTTACGTTATCCAATGTGTTTACAAGTATTGATTCATTGATTCAAGGGTTTATTTCAAGATCTACATATTAGGGTTTGGTTATTATTTGGGGTTTTTCAAGATCCAAGTCTTCCATCATCTTCTCTTATATTTCTTAAGCTTGATCTTCATTTTGTAAGCTCACTTTGAAACTTATACTTTCAATTCTAGTTTCATTCTATGTTAACTTATGTTCTTGCATAGATCTATAAGTCCTATGGTGTTTGTGTTAATTTTTCTGAAAGAAATGAAATGGGCATGTTAAACAAGGAAACTTTTATAAATCTTTTATGCAAATATTATGTTTAGGGTTTAAGCTAAGTGATTAATGTGTTGAATGCTTTATGGGGATGAGATTAGACTAGGTTAAGCGTTGTTTTTGTTGTGGATTAGCTGTGAATGGAGATTAGGCTAGATTAGGCACTAGTGTGAAGTTTGGTGGAATTTTTAAAAGCGTTTGTGAAATACATAGTTGCTGATCCGAAATTGTTTTGAGGTTTTGGTCGACTTAGGAATGTTTTCACTAGGCGAGAAGGTAATTTTTAGAGAGCTCGTTTCGAGAAGATAGGTTTTCATACATTGTACACTAAAAACGGTTTTAAAACAACCAAATTATAGCGAAGTAAAACTTGAAACATTTTTCGACAAAATAAATAAATAAGGTGTTGATGTGAATAGTAAAATGGGCTTTCAGACACTTTTGAGTTGATTTGAGCTTTTAAAACATTAGCGAAACGTATAGTATAATATATATTGATTAGGATCATTTGTTAACATATTTTGGGGAAAGCATTAAGGTTTCTAAAAATAGTAAGTTTGGCAAATATTAGCGAGGTAGACATAAAGGTTAGACATTTAGGTTTCTCTAGTACGTTTATGAATGTATGGATTTATCAAATATAAGGGACGGTATTAACGTCCCAAAACTAAAAACTTTCCTAAAATAGAAACTTTCTAAAAATGGCAATTTTTGGTTAAACGCCGAAACTTAACGAAAAACTCTATAATTTTATTTAGGTACGTTTTGTTAATTAAACCAAAGCACAAACACTCATGGATGAATTTTCTCTCATAAATGATTCGTACTTGTTTCGTATACTTTCCGTCATTCTAAGACGCGTAACTGATTTAGGTCGCAAGTAGGACCTCTTGGCATTATATCTCTTTAATTGATTATTATCTCACCATTTGCAAAAGGTGAGTTCGTAGCCCCACGTTTTACTATTTCTACTTTACTACTTTGGGGTGAGAACATTGCTTGTTTTTAAACTATGGACACAGTTACTTTACGTTACCTTTTCCTGATTACGTGTTGCCTAAATTGCGAATAGACCACTAATGCCCGAACTATCATGAACCGTTAATTTATTAACCGACCGTACTGGTTAAGTGAGCGCGAATATTGTAAATAGATCTATTGGGACTAGTTATCCCTATCCGGGTAAGTAGCGCTTACTAAATTCGGGAGACACAAACAAACGGATATATACCATGTCGTATTTTACTAGGTGATCTTGGTCAGATACCTCTAGGGCAGTTAATTTCTTGATTGGCATACAATATGCTTCTTTGAATTAAGCCTCGGTGTCATGAGCTTAGCGCAACAGTAAATACTTTTTATGTGAAGTTGTATCTGTTATAACTGTCACATGCGTGCTATGAACTTGTGGTCCACTTTTAATACTAAATTCAAACCTATAAATTCACCAACTTTATGCTGACTATTTTAAGCATGTTTTCTCGGGTGCTTAGCTGGATTATTCTTGAGGTGTTAATTGATGTTGCATGCATTGCTAGGTGTCTTTCAAGAATATTTATCTTTAAATTTAAATACTCGTTGTTTTAAAAACATGTTATGGTCCCGCTGCATTTGTCTTGAGCTTCCGCTAAAACTATTTCATTTATGTTAAGAATATTGTAAGACTTATTTCGTTTTTAATCAAAGCAACGAGATATGTTTTATCAAACGTCCATATAATGGTCGTTTACTTGATTTTATGTGATGTATATTATGACGTCACGCCTCTAGACACGTGTTTCCGTCCAGGCCCCGTTTGGGGATGTGACAGATTGGTATCCAGAGCCAAGGTTATAGTGAACCCGGTAGCTTATACTAAGTCTGGTCTATAACCATTATGTGATCCTACGTGTTCTTACCTGCTTACATATATATCTAATAATAGCATATTATACATACATATATATATATACATATATATATATATACATACATATATATATATATATACATATATATATATATATATATATATATATATAATATATATATATATTATATATATATATATATATATATATATATTATATATATAAATATATAATATATATGAGTGCAAAATTAAATATAATATTGCCATATTGCCATAATTATTTTATACATCATTTTACCATATCATATTTTGCATCTTACTTACTTCTCGGCATTGCACGCATTTAGCATGGTTTCATATAACGAGATTTATATAAACTTTTGCTTATGCAGGTTATGGCAGCTCCTGTTATTTCTATTTCGTCATATTCATCTAAGGAGACTGTGGGTTCTCATGTCCCACGAGTGATTCTCTTTGGCACTATTCCTACCAGTATCCCTGTGGTTCATGCTGAGGTTCCCAATGCACCTGCTGATCCGTTAGTTGCACCGGAGGTGGGAGTAGTTTCTGTCATCTCACCTACCAGAGTGCTTGATTTGGTGGATTATTCATCTTCTTCTGATACATTGGAGGATTCATTACCTGTAGCACTAGAGTTACCATTGGTTTCACTCTTCTTATGTATTGATGACTCGGAGGCGGACAGTGAGTCTGAGCCTGCTGAGCAGAGACCCGAGAGGCATGAGTCTCTTGCACCATCATCTGAGTCTCCACTTGCACCTGTTGATGCCTCACCCGGGATTCGTCAACGGCCAGCGATTCTTGTCCGACCCAGTGAGGCTATTCCTTTCGGTCGACCTTATCGCACCCATCCTAATGGACCGCGTAAGTTGTTGACTGCGAGGAAGAGAGTTGGACCTTTTCCTACTCGTCGACTTGCATGGAGTCATGTATCTCGTCATTCTTTGGATCGTCATTCTTCACCAGATTTTACTTCGGACTCATCTTTTTCTGGTTCATCTTCAGACTCTTCATCAGATATTTCTTCAGGTTTATCTTTAGATTCATATTCAGATTCATTATCTTTTCATTCTTCAGGATGCGATGCATTAAGTCAGTCTCATTCAGTACCATCAACTAGAGTTGCATCACCTAGATTGGTTGATCCCCTATTTAGGACTCCACGATGTAGTGAGGCTTTTATGCGTTAGAGGTCTGCACCATTGTCTACTCTTTACCCACCTACGACATCAGAGTCATCTCTAGATTCATCTTCTGAGAGGTCATTGAATTAATCTTTACCTTCTGCTGGACCATCTCGCAAGAGATGCAGATCCCCTACTACTATGGTACCATCATCTACTCCTGTTTCGAGATCGATAGCCCCTGCTCTTACTGATCTTCCGCCTCACAATAAGTTTAGAAATTCATACTCATTTGAGGTTAGCGGAGAGGAGCATATGGAGATTGGTACTGCTGATGTAGAGACTGTTACAGATTTGGGTATTAGTGATGGAGTTGGAGCTCCTACTGAGGATGGTATAGGTATGGGAGTTGAGGTTGCTACTAGTGTTATTAGGGAGGACGAGGAGGAGTTTGAGGTAGAGGCCAGTGCGGGAGGCATGATGGAGATCGCAGTGGATCCATTGGTTACTGGCGGTATTTTTGAGCCTATTAGAGGAGATGCTCCTGATCTTGAGAGTACTCTTTATGATATAGCTCATTACATGTATGAGGTTCCTCTTAATAGGATTACTGAGTTTGAGACTGCTCAGAGATAGTTGGAGGTTGGTCAGTTGGTGGCTAGCGGAGAGAGAGCTGGTTTGGCTGATAGGGTTAGGAGTCTAGGATAGGAGAACCTAAGGGTTCGAGCTTTGTTGTGTATCGAGAGAGATCGTGTCAACAGTCTTCGTCGTCACATGGCACTTTCTCAGGTGGAGTTTTGTCAGATTCGTAGGGATTGTGATGATACTCGGAGGAGACTTAGAGGTTAGAGTCACTTGTTGAGAGGCATTTGGGATTTCGTCGTTAGTTTGGTAGTACCATGGTTATGTAGGACATTAGACTGATGGTTAGGTCTAGTTGTTAGTAGTAGAAATATTATAAATCAAGTATCCCCGTTATGGGATTGATTGTAACCAACTATGAAGCTTTGCTATGATATGAAAAGCTTATTTTGATTCTCTCACGTGTTCGTCTTTATTGTTATTTACTTGTTATGGCAAAACATGTTCTATTGTATTTTCCTTTATAAATCTTATTTACCATTTATAGTGGTTATATCGCGTATCGAATATCACCATGTGCGATGTCTTATGATGTAGAACAATGACTAACACCCATTTCAGAATGACGCCTGATGCAATTGAGGAAATGATCAACCAACGTGTGGCAGAAGCTTTAGAAACTCGCGAGGCTAATAGGAACATTAGACTTGGGAACGGTAATAATGAGGGTGGCAACGAAAATGGTAATGGCAACAAAAATGGAGAAAATGGAAATGGAAATCACAATGAGAATGATAGAGATGCTAGTCATGTCATTCGAGAGTGTACTTACCAGGACTTCATGAAATGTCAACCATTCAACTTCAAGGGAACTGAAGGAGTTGTCAGGTTGATAAGGTGGTTTGAGAAGATGAAAACAGTGTTCCATATCAGTAATTACCAAGAGAAATACCAAGTCAAGTATGCTACTTGCATACTGTTAAACAGTGTACTAACTTGGTGGAACTTACATAAGATGACCATTAGAACTGATGCTGCATTTGTCATATCATGGAGAGAGCTCATGAAGCTAATGGCTGAAGTGTACTGCCCAAGAACTGAAATTCAAAAGATGGAATCTGAGCTGTGGAATTTGACCGTGAAGAACAATGATTTTGCTGCTTATACTCAAAGATTCCAAGAGCTTACCATGTTGTGCACCAAGATGGTTCTCGAATAGGAGGATCGAGTTGAGAAGTTTATTGGAGGTCTCTCGGATAATATCCAGGGAAATGTAATTGCTGCAGAACCTACAAGACTACAAGATGCTGTCCGCATGGCTAACAACTTAATGGATCAAAAGTTGAAAGGTTATGCTATGAAAAATGTTGAGAACAAAAGAAAGTTCGATAACAACCAAAAGGACAACCTTGGGCAGCAACCACCATTCAAAAGACAGAATGTTAGAGGACACAATGTAGCAAGGGCCTATACGGCTGGTAACAATTAAAGAAGAGTGTATAATGGACCGCTACCTCTCTGCAACAAGTGTAAGTTTCATCATAAAGGGCCATGCATTGTGAGATGTGGGAAGTGCAACAAAGTTAGAAATTTGACAAAGGACTGTAAGGCCATAATTTCCACTACTTCTACTCAGAAGGGTCAAGTAGTGAATCAGAGAGTTTTAACTTGTTTCGAGTGTGGAAGGAAAGGACACTACAGGAGTGATTGCCCAAAGATGAAGGATCAGAACCGCGGAAACCAAACTGGAAACTAAAGTGGGATTGGTGAAGCAAGAGGAAAAACATATGTGCTAGGTAGAAGAGACGCTAACCCCGATTCCAACGTCGTCACAGGTACGTTTCTTCTCAACAACCATTATGCTTCTGTATTGTTTGATTCGGGTGTCGATCGAAGTTTTGTGTCAACAACTTTTAGTGCCTTACTGGATATGATCCCCGATACTTTAGACATTAGCTATACTGTCGAATTAGCCAACGAGAGAGTTACTGAAACTAATACCGTACTTAGAGACTGTACGTTAGGATTGTTAGGTCACCCATTTAATATTAACCTAATGCAGTAGAACTTGGTAGTTTTGACGTTATCATCGGCATGGATTGGTTAGCGAACCATCATGCGGTGATTGTGTGTGATGAGAAGATTGTACGGGTTCCCTATGGAGATGAAGTTTTAATAGTTCAAGGTGATAGAAGTGGTAAAGGAAAGAAGTCGAAGTTGAGCATTATATCGTGCACTAAGACTCAGAAATATATTAAGAAAGGTTGCCCAGTTTTCTTGGCACAAGTTATGAAGAAGGAAACCGAAGACAAGTCGGAGGAGACCGACTTGAGGATGTACCGATTGTACGGGACTTTCCGGAGGTCTTTCCAGAAGATTTGCCTAGATTACCATCAACACGACAAGTTGAATTTCAAATTGACTTGGTCCCAGGTGCTGCTCCTGTGGCACGAGCCCCGTATAGATTAGCACCGTCGAAACTACAAGAATTGTCTACTCAACTACAAGAACTTTCTGACAAAGGATTTATAAGACCGAGTTCCTCACCTTAGGGAGCCCTGGTCTTGTTTGTCAAAAAGAAAGATGGATCTTTTCGAATGTGTATCGATTACCGTGAACTAAACAAGCTGACTGTGAAGAATTGATATCCACTTCCGAGAATCGACGACTTATTTGATCAGTTGCAAGGATCAAGTGTTTACTCGAAGATCAACTTGAGGTCTGGTTATCACCAACTCAGAGTTCGTGATGAGGACATTCCAAAGACGGCGTTTAGGACTCGCTATGGCCACTACGAGTTCCAAGTAATGCCTTTTGGATTAACAAACGCACCGACAGTATTCATGGACTTGATGAATCGGGTGTGCAAACCATACTTAGATAAATTCGTGATCATTTTTATCGATGACATCTTTATCTACTCCAAGAGCGAGGAAGAGCATGCAGAACATCTTAAGTTAATTTTGGAGTTGCTTAAGAAGGAAGAATTGTACGCTAAGTTTTCAAAGTGTAAACTTTGGCTTTCAAAGGTATAATTTCTTAGTCACGTGATTAATAATAAAGGCATCCACATGGACCCAGCTAAGATTGAGTCAATCAAGGATTGGGCATCACCTAAGACTCCGACAGAAATTCATCAATTTTTAGGTCTTGCCAGCTATTACCGATGATTTATCGAAGGTTTCTTGAAGATTGCCAAACCTATGACGAAGTTAACTCAGAAGAACGTGAAGTTCGATTGGACTGAAAAGGCAGAAACTGCATTCCAGCTGTTTTGTGTAGTGCATCGATCTTAGCTTTACCCGAAGGTAGTGGAAACTTCATGGTTTACTGTGATGCTTCTTAAGAGAGGTTGGGCGCAGTTCTGATGCAAAGAGAGAAAGTCATAGCCTACGCATCACGTCAACTCAAGATTCACGAGAAGAATTACACTACACATGACTTAGAACTTGGAGCGGTGGTGTTGGCTCTCAAAATGTGGAGACATTATTTGTACGGCACGAAGTGCATTATGTTCACTGATCATAAGAGATTGCAACATATTCTTGATCAGAAAGAGTTAAACATGAGGCAATGTAGATGGTTATAATTGTTGAGTAACTACGACTATGAAATTCATTATCATCCGAGAAAGGCGAACGTGGTGGCAAATGCTTTGAGCCGAAAAGAACGGATTAAGCCACTACGAGTTCGAGCTTTGGTTATGACGATTGGTCTAAACCTTCCCGTGCAAATTTTAAACGCTCTGGTTGAGGCGAGAAAGAAAGAGAATTATAGAACCGAAGATTTAGGTGGTATGATTAAGAATCTGGAGCCCCGTGCCGATGGAACGTTGTGTTTGAAGAATAGAAGTTGGATACCCTGTTTTGGCAACTTGAGAACTTTGATTATGCACGAGTCACATAAGTCAAAGTATTCGATCCATCCTGGATTGGACAAGATGTATCAAGATTTAAAGAAGCTGTATTGGTGGCCAAATATGAAAGCTGAGATTGCCACATACATCAGTAAGTGTCTGACATGTGCCAAAGTTAAGGTCGAATGCCAAAAATCATCCGCTTTGTTGGTTCAACTTGTGATCCCAATATGGAAGTGGGAGAACATTACTATGGATTTCGTTACTAAGTTGCAAAAGACGTCGACTGGTTAGGATTCAATTTGGGTAATTGTTGACCTACTCACCAAATCTGCTCATTTCTTACCAATAAAGGAAACCAACTCAATGGAAAAGTTGACGAGATAATACTTGAAGGAAGTAGTATCAAGACATGGAGTGCCAGTTTCGATTATTTCTGATCGAGATAGTAAATTTACATCTCATTTATGGCAATCGCTAAACAAAGCTCTAGGTACTCAATTGGATATGAGTACGGCTTATCATCCACAGATGGATGGTCAGAGTGAGAGAACCATCCAAACCTTGGAGGACATGCCGCGTGCTTGTGTGATTGATTTTGGGAAAGGTTGGGATAGACACCTACCTTTGGTGGAGCTTTCCTACAACAACAGTTACCATACGAGTATCAAAGCTGTACCATTTGAAGCACTGTACGGCCAAAAATGTCAATCGCCTATCTGTTGGGCTGAGTTTGGAGATGCTCAGCTTACTGGCCTTGAGATTATTCATGAAACCTCAAAAAAGATCATCCAAATCAAGAAGTGTATTCAAGCGGCACGTGATAGACAAAAGAGCTACGCTGATAGGAGACGTAAGCCACTGGAATTTCAAGCTGAAGATAAGGCTATGTTGAAAGTATCGCCATGGAAAGGGGTGATACGTTTTGGCAAACAAGGGAAGCTAAATCCTCGTTATATTGGACCTTTCAAAATCCTTGATAAAGTGGGAATGATTGCATACCGACTTGAACTCCCAGAGAAACTAAGTCGGGATCATAGTACTTTTTATGTTTCCAATTTGAAGATGTGTTTCTCTGACGAACCCCTAGCTATTTCGTTGGGTGAAATCCAGATTGATGACAAGCTTAATTTTATGGAAGAATTATCGAAATCATGGATCGAGAAGTTAAATGACTAAAGCAAAGCCACATCCCAATTGTGAAAGTCTACTGGAACTCAAGACGAGGTCCTGAGTTTACTTGGGAGCGCGAGGACCAAATGAAGAAAAAGTATCCTCATTATGTTTAGGGTTTAAGCGAAGTGATTAGTGTGTTGAATGAATTATGGGGATGAGATTAGACTAGGTTAAGCGTGGTTTTTGTTGTGGATTAGTTGTGAATGGAGATTAGGCTAGATTAGGCACTATTGTGAAGTTTGGTGAAATTTTTGAAAGCGTTTGTAAAATACATAGTTGGTGATCTGAAATTGTTTTGAGGTTTTGGTCGACTTAGGAATATTTTCACTAGGCGAAAATGTAGTTTTTAGAGAGCTCGTTTTGAGTAGATAGGTTTTCATATATTGTACACTAAAAATGGTTTTAAAACGACCAAGATATAGCGAAATGAAACTTGAAACATTTTTCGGCAAAATAAATAATAAGGTGCTGATGTGAAACTTATTACGAGTGTGGAAAGCAAGGACACTACAGGAGTGATTGCCCAAAGATGAAAGATAAAAACCGTGGAAACAAAGCTGGAAACAAGAGTGGTGTTGGTGAAGCAAGAGGAAAAGCATATGTGCTAGGTGGAGGAGACGCTAACCCCGATTCCAATGTCGTCACGGGTGCGTTTCTTCTAAACAACCATTATGCTTTTGTATTATTTGATTCGGGTGCCGATTGGAGTTTTGTGTCGACTACTTTTAGTACGTTACTTGATATAATCCCTGATACTTTTAGCGTTAGTATGTGAACAAGAAATAGCCGATGTGATGTATTCTGAAAACTAATACCATACTTAGAGGTTGTACGTTAGGATTGTTAGGTCACCCATTCAATATTAACCTAATGCCAGTAGAACTTGGTAGTTTTGACGTCATCATCGGCATGGATTGGTTAGCGAACCATCATGCGGTGATCGTTTGTGATGAGAAGATTGTGCTGATTCCCTATGGAAATAAAGTTTTGATAGTTCAAGGTGATAGAAATGGCAAAGGAAAGAAGTCAAAGTTGAGTATTATATCGTGCACTAAGACTCAGAAGTATATTAAGAAAGGTTGCCTAATTTTTCTGGCATAAGTTACGAAGAAGGAAACCGAAGACAAGTCAGAGGAGAAGCGACTTGAGGATGTGCCGACTGTACGGGATTTTCCGGAGGTCTTTCCAGAAGATTTGCCTAGATTTACACCAAAAACAACAAGTTGTATTCTCATTTCGACTTAGTCCCAGGTGCTGCTTCTGTGGCACGAGCCCGTATAGATTGTCAAAAAGAAAAATGGATCTTTTCGGATGTGTATCGATTACCGTGAACTAAACAAGCTAACTATGAAGAATCGATATCCACTTCTAAGAATCAACGACTTATTTGATCAGTTGCAAGGATCAAGTATTTACTCGAAGATCGGCTTGAGGTCTGGTTATCACCAACTCAGAGTTCATGACAATGATGGCGTTTAGGACTCGCTATGGCCACTACGAGTTCCAAGTAATGCCTTTTGGACTGACAAACGCACTGGCGGTATTCATGGACTTGATGAATCGGGTGTGCAAACCTTACTTAAATAATTTCGTGATTATTTTTATTGATGACATCTTGATATACTCCAAGAGCGAGGAAGAGCATGCAAAACATCTTAAGTTAATTTTGGAGTTGCTTAAGAAGGAAGAATTGTACGCCAAGTTTTTAAAGTACGAATTTTGGCTGTCGAAGGTACAATTTCTCGGTCATGTGATTGATAGTGAATGCATTCACGTGGAACCAGCTAAGATTGAGTCAATCAAAGATTAGGCATCGCCCAAGACTCTGACAGAAATTCGTCAATTTCTAGGTCTTTTCGGCTATTACCGATGATTTATCAAAGGTTTCTCAAAGATTGCTAAACCTATGAAGAAGTTGACTCAGAAGAGCGTGAAGTTTGATTGGACTGAAAATGCAGAAACTGCATTCTAACTGTTGAAGCAAAAATTTTGTAGCGCACCGATCTTGGCTTTACCCGTAGGTAGTTAAAACTTTGTGGTTTACTGTGATGCTTCTCACAAGGGGTTGGGCGCAGTTCTAATGCAAAAGGAGAAATTTATAGCCTACTACATCATGCCAACTCAAAGATTCACCGAGAAGAATTTCCACTACCATGAATAATAACATTGGATGGCTGGTGTTGCTCTCAAAAATGGGAGACATTATTTGTACGACACAAATGCGTTGTCGTTCACTTGATCATAAGGCTTAAAACTATTATTGATAGAAGATGTTTATACATGAGACAACGTGGATGGTTGGAATTGTTGAGTGACTACGACTGTGAAATTCGTTATCATCCGGGAAAGGCGAACGTGGTGGCGGATGCTTTGAGCCGAAAGGAACGGATTAAGCCACTACGAGTTCGAGCTTTGGTTATAAAAATTGGTCTAAACCTTCCCGTGCAAATTTTAAATGCTCAGGTTGAGGCGAGAAAGGAAGAGAATTATGGAACCGAAGATTTAGGTGGTATGATTAAGAATCTAGAGCCCCGTGCTGATGGAACGTTATGTTTGAGGAATAGAAGTTGGATACCCTGTTTTTGTGACTTAAGGACTCTGATTATGTACGAGTCGCATAAGTCAAAGTATTCGATCCATCTTGGATCAGATAAGATGTACCAAGACTTAAAGAAAATGTATTGGTGGCCGAATGCCAAAAACCATCTAGTTTGTTGGATCAGCCTGTGATCCTAGTATGGAAGTGGGAGAACATTACAATGGATTTCATCACAAAGTTGCCAAAGACGTCGTCTGGTCAAGATGCAATTTAGGTAATTGTTGACCGACTTACCAAGTCTGCTCATTTCTTACCAATTAGGGAAACCGACTCGATGGAAAAGTTGACGAGACAATACTTGAAGGAAGTAGTCTCAAGACATGGTGTGCCAGTTTTGATTATTTCTGATCGAGATAGTAAATTTACATCTCATTTCTGGCAATCGCTAAACAAAGCTCTAGGTACTCAATTGAATATGAGTACGGCTTATCACCCGCAGACGGATGGTCAGAGTGAGATAACCATCCAAACCTTGGAGGACTCTCCGGGTGTTTTTTGGGGGCTTGTTTGTGGATGGATTTTTTTGGGAAAGGTTGGGATAGACACCTACCTTTGGTGGAGTTTTCCTACAACAACAGTTACCATACGAGTATCAAAGCTGCACCGTTTAAAGCATTGTACGGCCAAAAATGTCGATCGCCTGTCTGTTGGGCTGAGGTTGGAGATGCTCAGCTTACTAGCCCTGAGATTATACATGAAACCACAGAAAAAGAGCTACGTCGATAGGAGACGTAAGCCATTGAAATTTCAAGCTGGAGATAAGGTTATGTTGAAGGTATCACCGTGGAAAGGGGTGATACGTTTCGGCAAACGGAGGAAGCTAAATCCTTGTTATATTGGACCTTTCAAAATCCTTGCTAAAGTGGGAACAGTCGCATATCGAATTGAACTACCAGAGCAACTAAGTCGGGTTCATAGTACTTTTCACGCTTCCAACTTGAAGAAGTGTTTCTCCGATGAACCCCTAGCTATTTCGTTGGATGAAATCCAGATTGATGAAAAGCTTAATTTCATTGAAGAACCGGTTGAAATTATGGACCGAGAAGTTAAATGGCTAAAGAAAAGTCGCATCCCAATTGTGAAAGTCCGTTGGAACTCAAGATGAGGTCCTGAGTTTACTTGGGAGCGCGAGGACCAAATGAAGAAAAAGTATCCTCATCTTTTTGCTAACCCTGCATCCGCGTCTAAAGTTACATCTTAAGCTTTGAGGATAAAGCTCTCTTAACAGGAGAAGGATGTCACACCCCGTAAATTTCAGGTCAATATTTTAAACTTTTCCGATCATTATTTTTGACTTTTATACGTTACGTTTGAATCTGGCAGTTTACCAGGAAGTTAACCCGCGTAAATCTGAAAAACGTCATCGGACGCGTTCCGACTTCGGATTTTGTTTAGTTTAGATATTATATGTGTTATTTTATCTTTTCTAAGTGTTTTGAAGTTTACGATCACTTCCGATACTTACTTTTAAGTTTTAGCGTATAATTTACGTTTTTCGCATTTTTGGTCAAATGGAACCCTAGAAACCCGAAATCTTTTCATGTAAACTTTAGTTATAGTCCATATTGTGGTTATAAGTAAAAAAATTCTCGTTATGCCCCCCCTTCTTTATTATTTTAGTGCTTAAAACCCAAACCAAAATAATTCAATAAGTCTTAATTAATCAAAGACATTTTTTTTGAAAGTCTCCATGCATGTGTATGAAAGTGACACATCAGGAAGTCCATCTCATGCACACATAACCATCCAAGGTCAAGACAAATGCATACTTACACATTTTGACCATGTTTGACTAACTCTTATACTTAGATAATGAACCATGGTCCCAAAATTTAAAAACCATGGTCCTTGTGGCTTGCCTTTGCCGAACACACACACACACTTTGGTGTGAATTGGTTACTTACTTGGACATGTGGTTACTCAAAACCCTAATGTTTGGCCTATAAATACATACACATATCACAAACTATGGTTTCACTCATTATTTCATAGCCTCAAAAATTTCTCATCTCTCTTCTTTCCCTTTACTTGCTCACGGCAAACAAACACCCATCTAGGGTTTCCATTTCTTTGATTTCTTGCATAATCCAAGTATAATAGGTTCATTTCTAATGTCATCTAAGGTGGTTTGATGTATTGATTTCTTCCCCCCCCCCCCCCCCCCCCTTTTTTTTTTTTTTTTTTATTTTTTCTGTTTTTTTTTTTTTTATTTTTTTTTTTTCGTTCATTGATTTAAGGTTTACTTCATGATATACAAATTAGGGTGTGGTATTATTTGGGGTTTTTTTGAATCCAAGTCTTCTATCTTCATCCTTGTGTTTTCTTAAGCTTGTTCTTCATTTTTGTAAGCTTATCTTGAAACTTATACTTTCATTTCTACTTTCATTCTACATATGTTTATGCTCTTGCATAGATCTATAAGTCCTATGGTGTTTGTGTTAATTTTTTTAAAAGAAATGAAATAACATCTTGACATCTTTTATAAAAATAAAAGTAGCATGTTTATGACTTTATGATTATGGTGACGTGAGTTGAAAAACGAGTTGCAACAATAGAAATGAAGGAATTAGGTTAGTCTTAGGTGTGGTTTTCTTGTGGATAGTTGTGAATGAAGATTAGGCTAAATTAGACACTATTATGAAGTTTGGTGTGATTTTTGAAAGCATTTATGAAATACATAGTTGCTGATCTGAAATTGTTTTGAGGTTTTGGTCGACTTAGGAATGTTTTCATTAGGCGTAAAGGTAGTTTTTGGAGAGCTCATTTCGAGTAGATAGATTTTCATGTATTGTATACTAACATCGGACTTAAAACGGCCAAGTTATAGCCAAATGAAACTTGAAATATTTTTCGGCAAAATAATCGATATAGGTGCTGATGTGAATAGTAAAATGTGTTTTCGGACGCTTTCGGGATGTTTTGAGCTTTTAAAACACTAGCGAAACATATAGTATCACATATATATTGATTAGTATCATTAAAAAGTCGTTAACATATTTTAAAAAAAGCGTTAAGGTTACTAAAAATAGTAAGTTTGGTGAATTTTAGCAAGATAGGCATGGAAGTTAAACGTTTAGGATTATCTAGTGCGTTTAAGGAAATGTGGATTAAGCAAATATAAGGGACGGTATTAACGTCCCGAAACTAAAATCTTTTCTAAAATAGAAACTTACTAAAAATGGTAATTTTTGGTTAAACGCCGAAACTTAACGAAAAACTCTATAATTTTATTTAGTCACGTTTTGTTAATTAAGTCAAAGCACAAACACTCATGGATGACTTTTTCTCTTATAAACGATTCGTACAAGATTCGTATACTTTCTGTCTTTCTAAGACGCGTCATTGATTTAGGTCGCAAGTAGGACCTCTTGGCATTATATCTCTTCATTGATATTTATCTCACCATTTACTATGGTGAGTTCATAGCCTCACGTTTTACTACTTTTACTTTACGACTTTAGGGTGAGAACATTGCTTGTTTTTAAACTATTGACACAGTTACTTTACGTTACCTTTTCCTGATTACGTGTTGCCTAAGTTGCGAATAGACCACTAATGCCCGAACTATCATGAACCGTTAATTTCTTAACCGGAGGACCGGTTGAGCGAGCGCGAATGTTGTAAATAGATTTATTATGACTAATTATCCATATCCGGGTAAGTAACGCTTACTAGATTAGAGAGACACGAACAAATAGATATATACCATGTCGGATTTCACTAGGTGATCTTGGTCAGATACCTCTAGGGCAGTTAATTTCTTGATTGGCATATAATATGCTTCTTTAAATTGAGCCTCGGTGTCATGAGCTTAGCGCAACAGTAAATACTTTTTATGTGAAGTTGTATCTGTTATAACTGACATGTGTGCTGTGAACTTGTGGTCCACTTTTAATACTAAATTCAAGCCTATGAATTCACCAACTTTATGTTGACTGTTTTAAGCATGTTTTCTCAGGTGCTTAGCTAGATTATTCTTGAGGTGCTAATTGATGTTGCATGCATTGCCGGGTGTCTTTCAATATTTATCTTTAAATTTAAATACTCGCTATTTTAAAAACATGTTATGGTTCCGCTGCATTTTCTTAAGCTTCCGCTAAAACTATTTCATTTATGTTAAGAATATTGTAAGACTTATTTCGTATTTAATCAAAGCAACGAATTATATTTTATCAAAGTCCATATAATGGTTGTTTACTTGATCTTTTGTGATGTGTATTATGACGTCACGCCCCCGGACATGTGTTTCCGTCCAGGCCCCGTTTGGGGTGTGACAATGATCGGGTTCTCTGCCTGTTAGTGCGTTTGTTGACCCTTAGGTAAATGAGTTTTATAAATTTAAATTTTGGTATTGCAAACAAAACACGCATCAAAATCCAATGTGATCTTCCAAATTATGGCCTAGATATAGAAAGATCATGATATGACAATACGTAAAATTCAACTTTCTAAATGATGTCATGCATGTGGTAAAAATAATTTTATAAAGCATTTTTACCGTTAGTAAATTTGTGTATTTACAAAAATAGATTTGTAAGTAACTTGTGTTACTTGTATGATTCATTTTCTAAAAATAGTGTAGACACTTGTAAAATGAATTGTGTGGTTACCTTTGTGTAAGTAACATGCTAAGAATGTTTTAGACACAATTGTGTTTAAATGACGTATAGAAAAATATGTTATGTAATGGTTAAAATGTATGTATTGATATGTATGAAAAGTTAGAAAACTATATGCTTAAAACTTATGTGTATGTATCTACTTAATATGGTTTTATGTTTGTTATCGACAATATGTAAGAAGATCATAAAATATAAATAAACGTTTTTATGGCTTATTTGTATTAACATAAAAGATAGTTGTGTTTTTGTAGGTTTTCTTTTTTTATATGAGTTTTGTTACATCCACAAAACATTCTGTTAGCCTCAAAATATGAGTTGAACAAGGAAGTTTTAGTCATTCAGTCAGGAAGACTCGGTCTTTTATTAATACGTGTTGTAATAGGCTAGTCAAGGGTAACGGGCTCGATTAGTAAGCTAATATTGTATGTGTTGTGGGCTTAAGCCCAACCAAACTCGAGCCTGGCCTGTGAATACAACGTAGGCGTTTCACTAGGAAGTATAAGACCCCCTCTCCACACATGGAGAGGGGTTGGTTGTTTTCATTTGTTACAAACATATTTGTTAAGCAATCCAAACACTCCTCTCTAGTTTTCTTTCATTTCTTCTTTGTTTTTTCTTAGTTCGAATTCCATGTGTGGTTAAGGAAGTTATTATGGTTTCGATAACACCCTACAATTTGTATCATACCCCTCGGGTGGGTCTAGTGATTCGTGCATTTTGTTGTAGCTTATTAGGTTCGGCTTAAAATAGCTTTTAGAAGGTTTTGGCTTATTTTAGTTTTATGTGCTTATTTGATTAAAAAGCTATAATATTTCTTCTTAAAAACCTTAACTAGTAACATATCAAATATATATCGGTGCTTATTTGGGTTTCCAAAAGCTTATAAAATCTTTTTGAAGCTTACTTAGGTCTCGGCTTATTTTCTAAAAAGTTAGGTGTTTAGCTTATGTAGTTATTAAAAGCTTAGGACTTTCTTATTAAAAATCATTAGAGCTTATAGGAAAACGTTTTCGTAGCTTATTTCATTTAGAAACAATTTATCCTAGCTTATTTGTTGTCTTTTTTTCGCGGCTTATTTTCAAAGTTTAAGGATTTTTAAAGCTTATATCAGATACAAAAAGCCAAGACTCTCACTTACAGCTTATTTGAAAAAGATTTCATGACTTATTCCTTGTGATAACTTCTTATTTAGAGTGCTAATTCTTGGCTTATATCCTTCTTCATCCCCGCGGTTTACCAATTTGAAGAAAATGACAGTTTTTGATTTTTTGCAAAAAGACAAAAACACTACAAAGTACAAGTGGTTTATTAGGGTTTACATTGCCTCTCCCCTAATTTATGAAGGAGTGGCAGCGCTTTAAGGAATTGTTCACGCAATATACAGGTTTCTTTTGTTGTCCCGCGGTTTAAACTTTTCAAGTTAACCGCGGTTTAAGGAACAACCATCCAACGGTTTAAGTGGTGTTTCAATCTAGTGGTTGATAGGTTAAACTCCCATGGTTTAAAGTTAAGATAAACCACGGTTAGTGTTGAAGGATAAAGGCGGTTTGCAACGGCGGTTTATGTGCAGGATAAATCGCGGGTTCAAGTTATGTAGTAGGCGGTTTAATGTCTATATATATCACGACTTACAGGTTTTATTTCAGTGGTTTACGGTTTAAGTAAACCTCGGTTAGGGTTTAACAAGGTAGAAGATGAAGCAAGGTTTTGGCGGGAAGAGTAGAATTTAAAACTTTAAGCCCTAACTGAAATTACAACTTTAACCCCTGGACTTCAAACTTAATTTAAACTTCGTCCTTTATTAGTTATTCAATGAAAGTTAACCCTCAAGTTTAAAATCAATCACACCGTTAGTCCTTCATCCATTACATACAGCCGTTAGTTGTTACCTTGGATTTGTATTACACCGTTAGTCCTTTGTTACCATTTAACAACCGTTTGTCTACTTATATTACACCGTTGGTCCTTGTTTGATCAAATCTTTCACGATATATTGTTAACATTGAAATCAAAGAACCTTAAAGACTTCATAATTTAGTTATTTGTCCTTCGTTAACTCATCAAACAAACAAAGTACTTCAATTTAAACAACGATTCAATAACAATAAATCACAACAACAATCACTTTACCTACTTAAAATCCTACAAATCATTTTTCACTTCACATCACATCAATCATTCATCATGACTACTCCAACAAATAACAGTCAGATGCACAACGACATCATGGTAGCTAGTTCCAAAGAACGTCCACCAATGCTCGCAACAGGGAGATATGCTCAGTGACAATCATGTTTCTTCAGATATGTTGACACGAAGTCTAACAAGAAAGAGCTGAAGTAATGTATCTTTGATGGTCCTTATGTAATGACTGAAGTCATCGTTCTAGCTAAACTAGCAACAGCAACTCAAGAAGCACTACCTGAACACACTATTCCTGAAACATATAAGAACACTACTCCTGAAAAACGTGCTTACATTGATGCTAAAGCTGAAGTAATTCATATGATATTGAATGGAATAGGTGACAACATTTACTCCATAGTTAATGCATGTACTACAGCTAAAGAAATGTGGATAGCCATTGAAAGATTGCAGTAGGGTGAGTCACTTAACAAACAAGATGTCAAGACTAATCTTTTCTGAGAGTTTGGTAAGTTCACTTCAAGAGACGGGGAATTAATTGAGTCATACTATTTGAGGTTCTACAAGATGCTGAATGAAATGATCAGAAACAACTTGGAAGTTGCAACTGTGCAAGTTAATGTTCAGTTTCTATAACAACTTCAGCCAGAATGGTCAAGATTTGTAACGGTTGTCAAGCAAACGACAGATTTGGACAAAGAATCATATCACAAGCTCTTTAACATTCTAAAACAATACCATAATGAAGTCAATGAAATCCGTGCTAAAAAGTTAGCCAGGAATGCAAATCCACTCGCACTTATTGCTGCTGCACAACATAATCCAGATGATACTTACTATCAAGCACCAAAACCTTACAAAACCCATACATCATCCTCAAGACATACAACATCAACCAGTTCTCATGCAACTACCAGAAACAAAGGCAAAGAGATTGCTAAACCAATTACACCTCCATCCGAGTCGGCATATAAAGAAGACAATGATCCAGAACATGCTCAAAGAGATAAGCAAATGTAGAAAAGCATAGCACTCATTTCCAAGTATTTCAAAAACATATACAAACCTACCAAAAACAACCTTAGAACCCCATCAAATACCGAGAACAAGAATGTGTGTCATACCCCGCCAAGGCGGAAACGCGAGGCGTAAACAAGAATGGATATCATCACAACACATGGTGTCTATATAGAGAATACTAAAATGAAAACTAAAGTAAAGCAAAGACACAAAGTGCCATAACAATACCCAAAACCTAATGGTGTCTTTATTAATGAGAAAGAGGTCTCGTCAATAAATGACATGCAAAAACATAATCCAAATAATTCATGCAAAACACATTTATTCAAATAGAAAGCATAAATAACTCCAAGCATCCTACGGTCTCTTCTAGCCACTTCGCTCTATCTTAGCACCATTAAGCTCACCTGAAAATGATGCTTAAAATGTCAACACAATGGTTGGTGAGAGTCATAGGTTTAAGACACACAATTCAACCTTTTAAATCCAATTACTGTGATTATCAAAACACTATAGGACACTTATGCTAACATGCAATCCATATACTGGGTAGGAACGTTACCCCCGATCCATTAGAACAACTGGGTAGGAACGTTACCCCCGATCCATTTCAACAACTGGGTAGGAACGTTACCCCCGATCCATTACAACAACTGGGTAGGAACGTTACCCCCGATCCACTAATAGTCATGGAAAGGATCCAATATCCAATTCCAGACTCTTGGTACCGATAACACAATATCACAAGGAGTTGATCAGCTCCAAGGATCTTGCCTACATAAGTAGACGATAACACCACATTACCACTCGGGATAAATCCCAAGTCTTGCCTACATGAGTAGACGATAACACCAATATCACATTCAACATGCAACAATAAGTCATATAACAGTAACATATTGTCCATACACCATTAACCACATAATCACAGCATTCAAAACATCTTTAGATCACAAGCATCATTTTCATCCCAAAATGTAAAGACATTTAAAAATGGGACTATGAAACTCACCTGAAGCTTAGCTTCCAAAAAGATCCAATCAAAACTTCACAAAATCTCACGAACAATCTAAACAATTTAAACACATTATTAGCTACCATCAATTAGGTATTCAACCCAATATGATGTAACTTCAACTATGATGGATACCTAGGCTATCTATCATAGTCCTATAATCATTTAAAACCTTTACCCATTCTTACATATTTCATTTATACTTAAATGCTACTCTTTAAACTTTCTGGTTTTAGGCAGAATTTTACTCTCACTTGCGTGCCCTAAACGCACTACTTAAACACTCCCATAATTCAAACCAAAATTCACCATGCTACATATATGTCCTATGAACCTCTCATAGTTCTCCCAAAGTCACTACCCTTTTATAAATACCCCTTAGAAATTCATTAATCCAAAGTGTTTAAAATTCGTCCAGAATCTGACCTTCTAAAAGTATGGCATTAATTACCCAACTTAGACCCCACTATGACCTTAGCCAAAATTCAGAGGTCACACACAATATATGAACTAACTTCCACGTGACTTAGAGCCTCTAACTCAGTGTCTAAGTATTTTTAGAAAAATCAAAACCAAAACTGAAATTCGTCACTGTTTTACACACTGATTTTGTAATGACCATTTGACCCACTTCCCGACCATAAAAACTTATGAGGCCGGATTTTCTAGAAAGTAGACTCTCTGAGGTTATCTCCAGTATGTTGTAAATTATTTATTTGATCTTTTATGACCGAGTTATGCTCGTTACAAAACTGCCTAACTTTCTGTAGTGAATTACGCATCTAATTCGAGTGATCTAAGCCCTAACGCATGATCATATCGCTAATCTAATTAATCAATTGATTAAACTAACATTAATATATCATAAACTTTCTGGAAATTAAATACCCTAATTTATAAACCCTATTTTAAACCCTAATCCATCATAACTAAGTTACTAGAATTAAAAACGAACTATAATTAAAAGATCGGATCGTACCTTAAGATTAAACCAAGAAAAATTTCGTTTCTCTCTTCCCTCTCCTTAAGGCCGGTCGAACTCAAGTATGGGAAGGGTTAGGGATTTTAATCTTGTATATATAGGCATCTAGGTAGAATCCTAAACTAACTCTAACTAGTTATTAGATTAGGATTAGTATTTTAATTCTTTTTCTTTTCTTTTCTTTTTTTTTTCTTTTCTAATTTTCGGATTTTACTATTCATGCCTAAAAAAATATTTTTTTTCTTTTCTTTTATTAATTAATTAATTATCTTTATACCTTAAGTTTTATAAAAACCTAAGCTAATTTGTTAAACCATTTTACTTGAAAACTACTTTCTAAAAATAACTTTTCATGGATACAAATTTACTTTCTAAAAATAGAAAGTCTTCCAAAAACTCTCATATTTTAACAAACTTATTTCTTTCACAAATGACACACTTCTCATTTTAATCCATCACCTAAATACCCACATATTAACCAAAACAATTCTCTCAAAATACCCAATCAATTCCATCATCACTATAAGTGACTAAAATGAAATTTCTCCATCAAATAACTCATTTCCCCTAACTTAACCTCTAAAACCTAAACTTATCATTAATTACTAACACAAAAATACGTATACGTATAAATACTTAGACATTTAACACAAAACGCTAAAACCTCAATAATCATTTCCTTGTCACTCAAAAGTGAAGGAAATGAACTCAACAAATTTCACCATCAATCCAATCTCATTGAGATGATCACTCTCAATAAATTGATTACCAATACCTCCTAAACACATATGAACACACATAAACTCATAGAATCAAATAAACCATACATTGCAATAGACACATAAGTCAATCACTAACGGTTTGACTAACCTGCTCAAGTCATGGTTGTTACAATGTGGATCCTACTTTAAGATCTGGGAATGACATAAATACTAGACAGTTTGAGAATTAGAGGACAATAACACTTGCTGGGGCTAGGGCTAGAGAAACTGTAGGTAATCAGGTGGTTCAGAAGACTAGGATACAGTGTTTTGATTTCAAGAATTATGGACATTTTGCTAAGGAGTGCAGGAAACTTAAACGGTCAAAAGACTATGAGTATCACAAGGAGAAGATGATGTTATGCAAGCATGAATAAAAAATGTGTCGTTAAGTGCAGAGAAGGAACAATGACTACATGACACGGATGATGAGCCGGGTGAACAAGAATTGAAACATATTATTTGTACATGGCAAAGATTCATGAGGTCTTAACTGTAGATTCCGGACCTACCTATGATGCTGAGCCATTGGAACAAGTACAATCCAATGATGCCTATAATGTATTTACTACTGAAAGACAACATACTGATTAAACTAAAAACATGAATGACACATCTATGATGGAAAAGGTTGATAGCAATACCAAACCTGATTCATCAGATATGTGTAATAATGAATTCAAGGATGACCAGAATACTGATGATGATGAAGATGAGCGTGTCGTGCTTGCTAACTTAATTGCAAATTTAGAACTTGATATTGATGAAAACAAAAAGATACAAAAGCAATTAAGGAAAGCAAACGCAACACTCACTCATGAAATGAATGAATGAAAATTTGCTCTTGAGGAGTCAAATGACATTGGAGATAGATGCCGAAGTGCACCTCATGACAAAGAGATTGAGCTTGAGAAGTACAAAAAGTATAAAAAATTTCAACTTGAAAAAGAAGAGGTAGAACGTAAATACAAAGAAACTGTTGATTTATTAGCTTAGAAAAAATTTCAATCAGATGAAGCTTTAAAAACACAAGCTTATGAAACTTTTTAATTTAAAGAGAAAAACGCTGAGTTAGTACACCAGAGTTCTTTAGAACATACGCGATATGACCTTCTTCGGAAAGAAAAATAACAATTGAAAAAGGATTTCAAAATAAGTCAAGATAAAGACATTGAAAAATTGATTGCTTTGGAAAACCAAGTAAAGTTTTTAAACGACATTGTTTATAAAACCAATCAATCTGTTCAAACCATTCATATGCTAGCTCCTAATCCGATTTCTTATTATAATGGTCGAGCAAGTTTTGTAAATTCTAAGTACCTTAAGAAAGTTCAATCTGAAAAACCATGTTTTTATAAGGATTCATACGATAAAGATGATCTTGCGAACATATTTTCACCGAACTGTGATGAGACTCTCATTCTTGAGGAAGAGAGTAGATCAAAATTGGATAAAGAGAAAACTAAACATTATGACCGCGCATATCAAAATAGTCTTTACGAACTCTTTACTCCCCAAACACAAAAATCTCTTGATCAATTATATTTTGTCAATGAAATTAGAAAAAAAATGTGGAGAAAATCTTTTGTGAAATAAAAACCTAATATTGTGAAAAACATAAGATTTTTGCCTACTCAAGCTTCTTTAAGTAAGAGTAGACACGCATTTAATGTAGTTCAACACAACATAACTAATTTCAAATTAATTGTTGACTTGGATTGGTAAAATCATTTGGATAACAGATTGAACAAACCAGTTACTCATGAGATAAATGTGGTTGTGAAAAATCTTTTAATGCTTCTTGCGGTAAAGACAAAAGCAAATGCTAATAAATTTGAAAGAGCTCTTAAACAAGAAATGTTTGAAGATTTAGAATACGTTCAATCACTTGAAAATGAGGTTGACGAACTTGAATCTGAAAAAGCTAATTTTTCAAATGAGTATGATCTACTCCTCCTAGAATGTGTTTCGAATGATATCATGTGTGCTATTATTTGTTCTTTTGATAATCTTGATGAATATTCTAAGATGGCATGCAATTATTTGGAAGCAATTGCAAAATATGAACGTCTTGAAAATGAGTTTTCAAAACGAAATAAAAATGTCGAAAACAAATCGTTAAATGAACTGTCAAAAAAGTTTGTTGAACTTGAAAATTGTATTTCTCTCGAACTATCTTTGCAACACAGAAACGAATGTTTTCAAAAAGACAAACCATGTCAAAATCAGGATGCTCTTGAATTTCCGAAATTTTTTGAAATAAACGAATTAAAAGCTCAGCTTCAAGACAAAAAAAAATATCCACAAAGATGTGTTGTTTATATGTGATTGGCTTAATCTAAGATAAAAGAGAGAAAATGTATCAAAATTCACCAATCACACATGAACAACAGATCTTTCTGGATGTTTTTTGTGAATTTTTTATGGATGTAGCAAAACTCTAAATTTTATGAGCGATATAAGGTTTTTCACATTTTGAAAGTGGTATCAGTCATAATTTCAGCCGAAATGTATTTTAAATGCTCAATAATAATGATGCATCACATTAGTTAATCATTTCAGCGAAAAAAATGACTCGAAACCTCTCTCGAAAAGTCGAGAAAACCTTACATATCACATAAAATTAACTTTGTTTCCTTAAATTAAGAAAAAAAAGTTTAGTAACTAAAATTCATTGGCCTATAGTATGATGCCTTTTTGTACGATTTGCGGTTTTTTAATTGACCAGGTTGAGTTGCCGGTTCACCAGTTCAACTGCTGTGTCGAACTAGTTCTATACATATGTATACTTGTCATAACATCTTTGATAAGTATTTGTCAAATTTCGATCTTACATTTAATTGAGCCGATAAAAACGAGATGACTCTATTGGATTTTAGTCTTTAA
This sequence comes from Tanacetum coccineum, assembly GCA_026074375.1. Classification (NCBI taxonomy): domain Eukaryota; kingdom Viridiplantae; phylum Streptophyta; class Magnoliopsida; order Asterales; family Asteraceae; genus Tanacetum; species Tanacetum coccineum. Next base: position 7,875 of record BQNB010023694.1, on the reverse strand, counting down.
TTTTCATATCTACGATATAAAAAATGCAAAAACAATCACTTTGTAGTTCTAGTTTACAACAGATATATAATTCTAATTTATTAAAGTGAGATGACTCTATGGTGATTATAGAATCATATCTTTATTACTAAACTTTTTAAATCAAGCAAATATAACACCAACATTAGTTTATTACTCTAATCTAATTTGTTGTTTCATAAAAACATAACCACGTTAGTCACTACCACTTTAACTTTTCAATTTAACTATAAACTTTCCAAATTTTAATACGTCGGTTCATACAAATATAGAACTTAGCTTAACTAAATTTTGATTTTAGCCAAAATTAAATGACAAAAGGGTTTTGTTAGTTTTAGAGAAAAAAAGGGTTTTGTTGTTTTTAAATAAAGAAAAAATTAATAAAAGTCATGACTTGACCGGGTTTATCGAACCGGGTCGACCCGGGTCAATGAAAAACTTTCAGTTCAATCCGGTTGTTAAATGAGCAAAAACCCGACCAAATTCGGCCCGGTCTCCTAACCGGTTCAACCAACAGGATTGACATGGGTTTTAAAATATTGGTTATTGTCATTGTTACGGTTATTGTTATTATTACTGTAATTAAAAAATCTCACACATCTTCTTCCACAAAAATCACCAAAACCCTTAAAACTTCTTAAATCCAACAAGGAGGACTCATCAAATATTAAACACATAATATTTTTGTGTGATTGGTGAATTTTGATACCCTTTCTCTCTTTTATCATAGATAAAGTCAATCACACATAAACAACACATCTTTGTAGATATTTTTTTATGAATGTTTTGTGGATATAGCAAAACTCTAAAATTAACTTACATATGTTAAATTAAGAAAAAGAAAGATTTTGGTACCTAAAATTCAAATTGGTCTAAAATAAGATAATTTTTTATGTGGTGGTGTGTTCAAACCTCGTGGATTAGTCAGGCAATGTGTCAGAAACAACGGTTAAAAAAAAATTGTGCAATTTGCCCATTAAAAAACCGGATTTTAAACATTAATAATAATACACTACAAGAAAAATGTCTTTTAGTGACAGACAAAAAGTGTCAGCAAATGTCAAAAAAGTGTCAGTAAATGCCTTTTTGCTTCACCTTCACTTATAAAAAGTGTCACTGAAAAGTCAGGCGGTAAAAGTATATACTGACAAAGTTTACTGACACTTAATAGTGTCAGAATAGGTTGAAACTTTTTATGACACATTCATGTGTCACTATAGGCTGCACTAAAGATTCTGTCCATATGTACATATATAATTTAGTCTGCTTTTTTTATTCATAATTAACACATGAAAAACTGGCAATTAATTAGAAAACTGATACAATAATGTATTTATCTAAGTATGAAATGGAAGTATAATGATTACCCAATTCAAGTAACTATAACTCAGCTAATTAAACAGTATTCACCATATTACTCTCGAATTCAGTTGCTGGGTCGATGCACTCATCTGGCATGTGTTTCTCAGCATCTTTTACGGATGAAATGAAAAAGAGCATATGGAGAGCAAACTGACCCAGCAGAGATAAGAAGACGTAGAAACAGAAGATGTTAGCATGGGGCCTTTCAGCACAGTTTCTGCAGTGGACGGCATGGGAGATGAATAGGAAAAAGGCTGCGGTGAAAAGGCCACTAACTGTGGCCTGAACATCTCCTAACTTAACACCATCCAAGTGCATGACACTCATGAGGTAGGCGGTTGCAAGTCAGTGGTTACATCCTTGGCGGATGATATCAGTGGTTATGTCTTGCACTAAAAGATGAAGCCATTGATGTGTCACCAAGTTTGACTAGGGGAGCTGACCAACCACGTAAAAGAACAGTGTATGGAGAATGACGAAAATATATAAAAATGAACTTACTCCGCAATTCAGATAAACTAAATGACTCAGCTCAATTAAAATCTAGGTATACCAACAAACATAATTAAACTCTGTCCCGAAATTCAGTTTGACTGAGTGTAACCGACATCACGCAATCATACAGGACGACATAGGTGTTTAGTCTCAGCATTCCAATTTTACCGGATGACAATGGAAAAAGACAGCATACATGAGGAGAAGCAAACAAGAACAAAAAACAATAAACCCAAGCAAGAGAATAAATAAAGAACGACGAAGAAAACAGATCAGATTTAGTCGTGGGCCTTTCAGCACAGTTTCTGTAAGTGACGCAGGGGAAAGAATAGAAAAAGGCTGCGGTGAAAAAGGCCCAAGAACTGTGCCTGAAACATCTCCTAACCCTTAACACCATCCAAGTGCATAACACCCATGTGGTAAGGCGGTCCGCAAGTCCAGTGAGGATACAACCTTGCGGATGAATATCCAATTGGTTATGTCTTGCACTAAAAGATGAAGCCATTGATGTGTCACCAAGTTTGACTAGGGGAGCTGACCAACCATCATCTCCTTTGCTAACCTCATCCATCATCTGCTTTAGCTACTCCTACATGTGCCTGAAAGCGCATATAAATTCATCAAAAATACATTGTTAGAATAACATAAACAGCTTCAGTTTAATCATCTCATAACTATTAAAAAAAGAGTACTTATTAACCTATACAAATGAATGGACATTCACAAAAGCCGCAGAGTCTGCATCCACATTTCATAACAATCCCCTCTCACTTCAGAGATCTAATACCCTCAGCAAAAGCTCAACCATACCTCACTGCAAATACAAACACATAACATCCTCATTAAGTAGACTAAAAACTCATTACCTAAAAGCTGCAAAACACATTATTACTTAGCCTGTAGGTCACGATCTCTATTTCCCCAAGGCGAAAACCACATCACTCATATTGTTTCTTGGTATCACATGCTATTGGTAAATAAAAACAAAACAGAGAATTAATGCATTCGTGAAATCGAAAACTCTAATATCAAACATCTTACGAGAAAGCAACACGGCAGTTGCATCGAATGCCTCTCCATCATCCCTAAGTACATAACACATGAAACACAAAAGTCTTAATATCAACAATAAGAACAATATGAATAAGCATAGTAAACTTATGAACGGCCGAACGGAGTAGAATAAAGAAAAAACCTTGCCAATACACAAAATCTAATGACTCCATGCGGACACACGGGGAGGTAAGGTGAGAGGGACGAGGCGACAGCGAGCGGCAGGCGGAACGAATGAGCAAAAGAGGGCTATATCACAAAGACGGGGACCAGTGGAACGCGCAGGAGTCGGTGCATAGTATGTCAGGACCCTACAGACTCGAGCGGGTCTGTGGACAAACGATGTGCAAATAGCTAAATCACCTGCAAACTTTGTATCAGAACCTGCTCCGCAACGAAGTCGTCACAATATGAAAAAAAAAAAATACTACTCTGTGATCATGTTACCAGACTTCAGAACAACAACATCGCTATGTCATGCAAACGGAGATAACACTGATTAAACATATAATGCAATTACCATACAAGAGCTATATCAAACACTTAGTTGAGGCGAAATTCTAGAATAGACTGTATCCGATACAAACACAATTATTTCTGACCTCATTTACGACACAATACAACTAGAACACGGCAACCTGAAAGGAAAATGAACGACATAGAGAAAACAAGAGAAGTAATAAACGACACATCCAATCCAGAAAAAACCTAACAACAGATGAGAAACGGTCCGACCCGCCAAGGGCTACAGTCTTCGTAGGATTCCCATACCCAGAGCCACCATGGACTACCTCCTAATCTAATTCACAATTATAAACGTACCCTAAAGAATCTTCTTACAAGAATTCTGACCATAAGTTCAGGGCGTCGTCCCTGAAGATGAGATACCACAAAAAACTGCCAATTCCCTACCCGGCTACAAACATAAGGTTGTACACACCACAAATAATAATAACACAACGAGTTATTACACAATAAGGGGTAAAGTGTCACCTGCGTTCAACTCTATGTCTACTTTTACATCACTTACGAAAAACTTCGTGCCTCTTAGTTATATCCCATTTCAACATATCATGCGACAAAGGACAAAGTTGTCAAGACAGCTATACCAAATCCGATGAGAATACACAAAGTATCGCCTTCCCGACTCCTCACGGCAGATTACTGCTTAAAACACCTAGTTAAGTCGGCTTCCCTATAGGTAGAAAAAAACAAGAACGGATGAACCACCAGATAAAATAAAACTAATATAGCCGACTCTAAGTTCTGGAACAATCACGCGCATATGTTGGACTTGATTCTCTGACCACAATGCACAAACCATAATTCCAGTAAAAGCACATTGATCTTCGTGTCCGTTTACATCGAATTCTTCATGCAAATATATAAAAACAAAACCTACACTCAACAGACGAGGTTGCATCAATGCAGGATTATGTGTTCTGAAAAAGAGGTCCAAATTTGGCACTCACAGCCCTATGATTGCGCATCACAAGGACATGGCCTTCCAGCTTTATTCAACATTCTAATAAACAGAGCATATTGCGCAAATAACCCTCAACAACATGAATACCACATTGTACTTGGACCGTACTGGCGGTAACCCATTCCAGTCCAATCTGATAAACAAATGAAATAAAGTAACAGACTCATCACTCACTTAATTCGACTAGATCCGACGAACAACTCTTCTAGAAAGAGCAAGAATAAAGGAGTAATTCACCCTTAAGAAAGGAATTAAAGAGGGCAAAGGCCCATTATTGGATGTGGAAAATGTAAAAAAAAAAAAAAAAAACAAAAAAAAAAAAAACAACACAAACAATATATATATATAACATATATATAAAAACACAAACAAGTACACAGCTCCGGGTAAACCGCGGAATGTTACACTCTTTTGCCGGTTAATTCGAAACGAAGTATATCGAAGGGCACACTAATCAGACAAGGGTAATAACTCAGAAATGAAAATTAGTGTTACACGTAATAGTCTAAGGTAATGCGTTCCTGTGAATTTATGCCTACAAGGAACATCACACCAATAATCTTTGTTATTTCTATCACCCTTATCCACCACATGCAGTCAATAAAAGGACAAAAACCCTACCAAGAGTTTAATCACTGACTCAATTCGCCCAAATTTCGACAACTCAATATTGGATAACACTATAAAGACACATTGCAAAGATTATTTCTAGCTACCCGTAATCAATCTATAAGATGGTATTTAACAAGACTTGTTAGCCAAGGAACACATTCTACGGCGTTCATTAGAGCTGGCTCGTCAAAAATATTTTCTGATGGACCCACGTTATACTACGCGAAATCTCAATGATATTGAGTATTAAAAAGAACGAAAAAAGAAGACTCCTCATGTATTAAAGACTGGCGGAAAAGCATCTGAGAAAGGCACTTTGAATCCATAAGCAGGACAATTACTTTGATTACACATTCTACATCGACAGATTTATAGATTCAGTTAATAATTAAAGGTAGCCTTGGATCTTGAAAGCTTGTCTAAATTCATATCGAGAGCAGTGCTTTCTACATATAATGGTAGCGCCTACGTCTGAGTTCATTCCATTAAGCGTTGTCCCACATTGAGAAGGCAAAGGCGACGAACTTCCTCTAATCTCCATTCCTATTTCATCTTGCGTTAGAGTGGAAGGTCATCCATAAAGCGCTTTTTCAGGAAGCAGTAGGGCCAAAATGGTTGTGATTACTGGTGTACTAATATCACAAGACTTCTTCTATCAATGTTTCCCATACTTGTTCTATGCAGCGATGATGTGATAAATATTACTAACGATTGGAATGTGCTCAACCAACAAATGGATGACATAAAAATCATTCGTGTTCTCGCTCTAGTTTTCTATCTCCTCAGCTATAAGCAATCTAAGAGTGTGTACGTGATTAGGATATTATATCGTTGTAGCCTATGGTGTTCTTCGAAAGAGGTTAGGTACGTCAAAGCAAGTGTCATTTCTAACGTCACCAATTCTTGAGTTCGATGCACATGCGTATGCAATCGTGTTTTTTACCAAACCGGACAACACCTATTCATCAATTGTATGACTGCAAGCGATCTTTGTGCTAAAGATAAAAAAACTGGTGGGGGTTTGTAGATTACATGTATGTGTCGCCTGAATTAATAACTTGGGCAGATTCGTGTGGCTTAGAAAATATTGAATGATTGCTTTGACATGGTTATACAAGCCACGTCTTTTGGATCATTTAGCGTTTTGGGAATAATGTTTTAACTCAAAGCCCCCTAGGAAAGGTACCGTTTTTGATGATGTCGACCTTTTTTCGCATTCTTTAATTAATCACCCATAGGTCTAGAATAATTTGACCTACTTCGTCCGATTGGTTAAACATTGGCAGTCTTAAAGCTTTCAACCTTGCTCTTCTTCAAAAATGGCGTTAGAGGTTGCTTTCTTCCCCAAACGCCCTTTGGGTTCAGGTCATCAAAGCTTATCATGGTCAAGAAGGAGGTTTCGATATAAATGGTTGTAGCTTCAAGGGAATTTGGGCTAACATTGTTGGAACCTCCAATTTTCTCCACTCGAAAGGTATTATCTTATCTAACACTTTTCGTTTTAAGGCAGGTTGTGGCACTCGTATTAGATTTTGGAAAGATATTTGGGTAGGCGAGACTCCTCTTTTTACAAGGTACAATCGGCTCTATCATCTTGATCAAGACAAAGATTGTCTTATCATTGACCGTATTAATAATGGGCAATGGTCTTGGAATTTGTCTCGGACCAATCTTGGTGTTAGAAATCTTGCCTATTTATGTGACATGTTAAATGAGATCGGTCAACTAAATATTGATGTCAATGAAGATACTTGTACTTGGAGTCTTGGTCCTAATGGTACTTTTACCGTTAAGGATGCTCGTTATAGGATTGACCAAAATATCCTTCCCACTCTTGCTCATGCTACTACTTGGGATAAATCTATCCCCCGGAAGGTCAATGTGTTTATGTGGAGGCTTTCCTTGGACCGACTCCCTCATAGATTGAATCTCTCTTCGCGTGGTATGGATATTCCGGCCATCTCTTGTCCTTCTTGCAATGCCAATGTTGAATCTGCTAATCATGTTTTCTTCGAATGCGACATTGCTACCGATATGTGGAAGCTCGTTTTTAGATGGTGTGATATTCCTCTTTTTCAAGCTTCTTCTTGGGATTCTTTCAATGATTGGATCATCTCTTGGCATGCTTCTAAAGAGAAAAAACACAGGTTCTATGTTATTACTACTTCGGTTCTTTGGTGGCTTTGGAGATACCGAAATAGCGTCACGTTTAACTCTCAACCGTTGAGGAAAAGTGATCTATTCGATAATGTTCGTTTCTCTTCATTTTCGTGGCTTCACAATAGGGACCATATGAAGTTATCTTGGAATGACTGGCTTATGTATCCCCTTTCGATCACGCGTAATGGCAATGGTTAGAGCTGCTTTTGGTTTTTTCCTGAAGCTGGCGTTCAAGTTCGCTGGGTTGGCGTACCTGTACGCCAAGGTTTTTTCGTTTGGCATCTTCGTCGGTTTTGAGGATGGTTCTTCTTTTCATCCTTCTCTCGGGACTTGTTTGGGGTTTCATCAAAATCCATCCCGAAGTGAAAACCGGTGGCTCGGCCTCCGGGATGGGGGGTTTTTCTTTTGCCGAAGTGAAAACCGATCCGTCGGCCTTCGTGTCAAAAGTTTTTTCATCCCTTTTGATTCCCTCGCAGTTAAAGTCTCGGGATTTTACCATTTTTTGATGTTATGTAATTCTTTTTGTTGACTCTATTGTACTTTAAGTTTCTAGCGTCTTGCTAGTCTCTTTTTTTTATATATATTCCATCTTTGCCGTTCAAAAAAAAAAGGTGTAATTGTTTTATCCTAGTTCTAAGTGCTTAATTACTCTAAACTAAGAAGATAAGCAGCTTAGTCAAAACACTAAA